>LPNX011101653.1:0-107165 GCA_001517045.1 Pseudotsuga menziesii
TTTCTTTCATCCATATCAGCAAACTATAGTTCAACTACATGCAAATTTTTTTTATGCGTGGGGATCAAGCCATGTAACAGTATTTGCACTCTCCTTATGCATGGGGATCAAGCCATGTAACAGTATTTGCACTCCCCTCCCAATTACAAATACATGATACTCAGATTTTTTTTATGCGTGGGGATCAAGCCATGGCAAGAGCTTCCAATAGGAGCAATATAGACACATCGAAATACACTGTCTGTGCCTTTTTGATGCAATCGTAGTAAAGCAAACTCAGCACAGATAGTCTTACCGCTACCAGTAGGTGCTGCAACTAAAACATTATCATCTGAGTTATAAAGCACAGTAAATACCTGAGTTTGAATAGGATTGAAGTGTCTAAACTGTTGATAAAGAGCTTCATATGAGGGATTTCTTAACGCAGACACAGGAAGTGGCTGCAAGTCTAGCAACTCAGTTGGAGGTGGGTATTTCTCTGGCAAAATAAGATGTCTAAATGAAACTGGCAATATTGTCTGTGACCCTAACCACTTGCCACCATATTTTTTTTTTAAAAACTACAAGTAGCATCGCTATATCGACGGCTTGCCGTGGAAAAATAATGCAGGTAGCGTCGCTATATCGACGGAATTTCGTGGAAAAAAATACAGGTAGCGTCGCTATATCAACGGCTTGCCGTGGAAAAAAATACAGGTAACGTCACTATATCGACGGCTTGCCGTGGAACTTTGCGACGTCTTGCCGTCGATATAGCGACGTCGTACCGTCGCAGGTATTGGGGTTGAAGCTTTTTCATTCTAGGAAGGTCCGTCGCAATTGCGACGTAGGCCCGTCGCTCTTGCCACGCAATTAACGGGTCGTCGTTATTGCGACGAAATGAGTGCCACGGGAAAAAAAAAACTTAGACGTGGCAAGATCCACGCTTTTCCGTGGATATTGCCACGTTTTTGCCGTGGCAAAATTGATCACTTGTACTAGTGACATGTTCTTGGCCTACAAGGCCCTTGTTGAAAAACAATCTGGTCATCAAATTATGAAGTTAAGATCTGACAATGGAGGAGAATATGTTAACAACAAGTTCACTACTTTCTACACTGAACAAGAAATCCAACAACAACACACTATTCCATATACGCCACAACAAAATGGTGTTGCTGAACAGAAGAACCACACTTTAAAAGAAATGGCTAATTGTATGATCCAATATAAGGGACTAAGTCTTCAATATTGGGCTGAGGCCATAAATTGTGCAAATTACATAGTTAATCGCACACTCACTAAATTTTTACAAGGTCTAACACCGAAATAAGCATGGAGTAAAATTAAACCAGATGTAAGTCACTTTCGTGTGTTTGGTTGTGAAGCATAGGCTCACATTTCGGATGAAAAACGAAAAGCATTGTAGCCTAAAAGTGAAAAGTGCATATTTGTTGGATATTCAGAAGATGTAAAAGGTTATATACTTCTTTAGCCCCATTCACATGATACAATCATTAGAAGAGATGTTAAATTTGATGAAAATATCTTGGCCTGCGAGCCTAACTTGGCGGGTGTGCCATCTTTGGCCTGCGATCCTGATTCGGTGATTGTGCCTTCTTCTTCTTCTTCCAACTTCCTTGGAAGTTTTTCAACTCCAGTTTCTGATGATGACAGTGAAGATGAAAATCCACCTCCGCCTGCTCATTTTCCTCCAGTTGCACCAGCACCAATGCTTCCTCGATGGGTCCGTTCAACATGTGAAGCAGCTGGTGATCTTGTCGGTGATCCTAGAGATCAACGTCGAACACGTTCTCAATTTCAGCGAGTCTATTCTCTTTTGGCTCAAGTTTTTGAGAATCATGATCCAGAAACTTTTGCAGAAGCTTCAGAAAATCCAGATTGGGATGCAGCTATGGATGAAGAATATCGTTCCTTAATGGCGAACGATACTTGGGCTCTTGTTCCTCTTCCAAAAGGAAGAAAACTTGTCAGATGTAAATGGGTCTATAGAACTAAGTATGCATCATATGGAAGTGTTGAAAGACTTAAGGCAAGGTTAGTTGCCAAAGGTTTTTCCCAAGTTCAAGGGATTAACTACAATGAAACCTTTGCTCCTGTTGCAAAAATGAATTCCATTTGCCTTGTTCTTTCCCTTGCCGCCTTACATAACTGGGAAGTCCATCAAATGGATGTCAAGTCTGCCTTTTTACATGGTGATTTACAGGAGGAAATTTACATGGAACAACCTCCTGGATATGTTCAGGATAACTCTAGCCTTGTCTGTCTCCTTAAGAAATCCTTATATGGCCTTAAGCAAACTTCTAGAGATTGGTATTCCAAAATGGATAGCTTTCTCCTTGACACTGGTTTTTCTAGATGCCATTCTGACCCCAATGTATATACCAAGAAAGTAGGAAATCATCTCATCATACTTATTCTTTATGTTGATGATCTTATCCTTACTGGTAGTGACCCTAAACTTATAACCCATGTGAAATCCATTCTTAAGCAAAATTTTAAAATCTCAGACTTAGGACATTTGCATTATTTTCTTGGTCTCCAAGTCTTGAAAACCAAAGAAGGAATCTTTCTTTCCCAGTCTAAGTATGCTTGTGACCTTCTTCATCGCTTCCACATGGAAGATTGTAAGCCATTCCCTTCTCCCTTCCAGTCTGGAGTCAAACTTTCTGCCACTTTTACTTCCCCTAAAGTAGATGCCACCTTGTATCGTCAACTTGTTGGTAGTATTTTATACTTGACTCATTCTCGTCCTGACCTTTCCTTTGTCGTTGGTCGTGTTGCTTGTTATATGCAAACTCCTCATGAAAGTCACTGGAAAGCAACAAAAAGAATACTTTGATATATTCAAGGTACAATTCAGTTTGGGATTCATTACAGTACATGGGGGAAACCTTTGTTGGTTGGTTTCACTGATTTAGATTGGGCCGGAGATCCTATGATCGAAAGTCTACTGCAGGTTATGTTTTCATTCTGGGATCTGGAGCTGTCACTTGGGCTTGTAAGAAACAACAAGCTCTTGCTCTTTCTTCAGCAGAAGCAGAATATTGAGCCGCAATTAATGCCAATCAGGAAGCTTTATGGCTTCGACAGATCCTTTCAGAGTTCGGATTCAAACAGCAGTAGCCTACTCCACTTTGGTGCGACAATCAAAGTGCCATCAAGCTTGCCAAAGATCCAGTTTTACATCAGCACAGCAAATACATTGAGCTACACATGCACTTCATCAGAAATCTTGTTCATGATTGTGTTATTGAAGTGCTCTATTGCCCTATTGATCTATTTCCCTACAGATGATCAAGTTGCAGACATCTTCACCAAGTCTCTTACAGAAGCGAAGTTTTCTAAACTTTGGTCTATGTTAGGAGTTAAGAGGGGATGTTAGGATATTTAGACACTTAGGATTTAGTTAAGATCAACTTGTGTAATATATCCGTTAGGTAAAAGTGTGTTTCTTTAGTATGCATTAGTATGCATTAGTATGCATTTGTAAATATTCTAATCCGACGGTCACGATATGTTCTAGACATAGAGTGATCCGACAGTTCAACTTCTCTTAGATCATACCTGCCATTGATCTGTGACTTAACACCCGATTGGTCGATGATCTCTATTTAAAGAGCATAGAGGGTCCTTGGCTAGTTGATCGATTATGAGAAGATCATGTAACTTTTTTTCTTTTTCATAATAAATTGCTCCGAGTAGCTATTTGGCTGGGGCCATGGACTATTTCCCTCTCGAGGGTTTTAACCACGTGGCAAACATCGGTATGTTGATATGTGATCTATTTGTGTGAAGCAGTTGTTAAAGGTGTTCGGTCTTTTGGGATTACCCTGTGTACCCAAACACATATCGTCAAATTTGCCAATTCTTGGTGCAAATTGGTTCAGTGATTTTTTCCTATATCTAAGAAGGTTTTTTTCAGTGAAAGTAATGATGGGAAATGTATGCAGAAATTTAAAAAAAGGAGAATTTACCTGTCAAGCATACCTAGATCTTGTAGATGACCTCAGAAGTGATGAAGAATGTCTCTTTCTTGATCAAATGAATTTTTTTGGAATGGATCTCATGGATGACTGAGCTTCAGCCAATCACCCTAACTCCCCCTTCAATCTGCCAAGTCAGAGAAAATCAAATGAGAAATCATATGAACGAGATCTATAGAATACAGACAAAACAAGGAGTAAAAATTCATAATAAAGAGATACTCCCTGAATCGAACACCTAGGATCTAGAACAATGGTGGGGTTTCCCCACAAAAATGCCCTCTCTCTCCTAGTGCACCTCCTTTCCTGCAGATGAAATGGGTAAAGGAAAAATATGCAAGATCTATCCCAAAGCACACTCAGTACAGAAGAGAAGCAATGCCAGTCATCAATTCATTTATAAAATACACAAAGAATAATCACAGACAAATCTTCTTTATTCAAATTCCGGTTCATAACTCATGAATACAATTGGGGGGGGGGGGTCATCTCTCTTAAATAATTTGAGAGTATACCCACATTCTAACCAACTATCATCCAACAGTAGAGATTAAGATATCTTCGACGGTGGAGATAAAAAAATATGAAGATCAATACATGGATCAAGTGATTGGGTCAACCAAGGGGGCACACTTTGCTCAAGGATGCCTATCCTAGGTGAAAGTCACAATATAACATAAAGTGTAACATAATAATACATGCGAGGGGGTTACTAGGGGATTAATTCACCCTAGGACCCTTTACATCTTCAAGTCATATGATATAACAATACAATACATCATTAGGCAAGTAGAGGGGCCACCCCTTGGGGGGATTTCCTCACTGGCTAAGCCAAACCAAAATAATCCGGACATTTGCTGACTGAAAACTATTGGAGAACTGTCTAGGGTGCTGAAACATGTCATATGCCAAAATTCCAAGACATTTCCTTGACCCAAGAGGCCAAATCGATTTTTTCAGTGTATTCTCTAGTTCATTTATGTTGGTACAATCTTTGGAAAATGATAAATCCACCATAAATTTATCCAGGGTGAAAACTAGGGAAAACTTAATACTCTGGATGATTTGGAGACATAGAAGAATGGTATAAGTGACTACTCATACCCTCTTTAACATTGCACTGCTCTAGGAGAACCCAACACACTGCCATCTGTAATAAAATTTGATCATGTGGTCATGAGAACCGAGGCCAAACTATCAAAACTGAAACTGCATTATTGGTTCTGGGCATGTCTAGAACAAATATATATGATGTTGTTTTTTTAGTCGATGCCTTGGGAACCATGATTGACTTGATCAATTAGGTTGACCAGGTTAAAGTACTCAAAATCAAGGTGAGATACTGCATCAATATGATCTTGTAGGCATCTAGGGTAAGAAATGCTCCAATGGTGTATATCAAAACCAAGATTAAATCAATGTTATTCATAATCATGGTGACAATAATAATAATAGTAAAATATATAACTGTGCTTTTGAAAAATCTTGGAACTTTTTGAAAGTCTGCTTGTCCATTCTATACTTACAAAGGGTAAACAATGTGTTATTGTTAGGTGAGGATGGACAACAAAGGATGAGGCAAAGGGTAATGAATTTTGACCAACTTTGACTTTGTGATTTATCTGAATAATGACAAGTACACAACAAAAGTGACACATTCATGATAGATAAACAATAGGGGATGGTGGTGTCTCACATGTGGATGAGCTAGTCTGAAAAGGGTCCATTCAAATTTAACAATCATGTCTACGAATCACATCCAAGCTAAAGATCAAGCTCAGTGAGGATCTTTTCTAGGACCCTTGCGTTGAGTACACAAGAAACTATAGTGAAGAGATCCTAGGGGACACATATAATTAGTTGTCCGTTACTCCATCTCACATCAAAACCCATAGGATCCGTGAGGAATTAATCATTACATTTCATCTAATATGGCCAGTAGTCATTAGATTTAGTGTTTTTTTATCCACTACTTTATTTGGGCCTTTAACCATTTCACTTCATGGCCCTTTTTTATTTGTGTTTAAAGACACAGTTTGCAATTTCATTTGCGGGGTTTGCATTTCATACTATATAGAATATAGCTCGTAATGCATGTAATGATGGTAGACATATTGCTTCAAGTTTTAGCTGACAGCTTCTTGGGAATTTAGGGGGAATATTCACAGTCAGTACCAAACATCGAGGAAAACTGACCAAAGAGGTCAAGGCTTCAAAACCCAACTTGCCTAAACTCAGGAACCAACACCAACGGGTTCTCCTGACCCAAAAGGATCAAGGACTTGGCAAGTTTTTTTGCACAACTCAGAGACGAGACACAAAACAACATGGGATCCATCATGCATATAGGTCAAAATGGGGAAAGGATCTTCAATCTCACAAGTCTCAAACAGTCTGAGTCACAAGACAAATTTTTCGATGGATGAAACTAGATGGACAATGACAAGTGATACATGGAACCAACCTAGCACTAAGGTTTACTATTTGTACAAGTATGGAATGAGCAACAATCTTCACATCAAGTCCCTTGATTAGTCATAAAATAGGTTAAAGAAATAGTAGATATAACATAGGTCACCATAATCATCCTAACATGACAAGCATATGTGTTTGAAATACATCATAGAGAAAAATCAAACCAAAGAAGTGTATGCCTGATCTCACCATATATACTTGTCTCCAATTGATAAGCCTCTCTATAACTGTGTGTACCAAATATGATCTGCTGTTGATATGAACTAGGTCATCAGCAAAAGCATATCAATGGACTCTTGAATCTCAGTCCTAGCAAGGAAAATGTGATGAACAAGGCTCTGGAATGATTTAAGTTGTAATGATCCATGCTAATACCCCATGTAAAAAATAGCCCGGAATAGAAAAAGTGACAAGTCTATATGCTACATTATGGTATCCCAATTGCAGAATGTATATGTGATAACATTTGGCTCCAACTGGGACAAGTGCTCTAATGAAAAGAGTGCTTGATATCCTCAGAGATCTATGGTCTGCAACACCATCAACAACAATAATCTAACACTTCAAGATTTTCTACTTCCTATCCAGGTATTACATGTTATCTACACACACGGAAGCAAAAAATACCAGAGCAACATGTATGGAATATATATATATATATATATATGCAAAAATAAATGTTGGAAAGTAAAATGTTGAAAAGAAAATTCTAATCTAATCACTTCAAATGCAGTAAAGTACTAAAAAAATAAAAAAAAATCAGTAACTAGAAGAATCGTGCATCAGACATACATAAAAACAGACTCGACTACTACTCAGAAATCTTATTCAATCCTACCTACTATAACTGATGGTGAATATAAATGCTAATTCATGCCAGGGACATAGTCCCTTAAATAAACTTTATTCACATGAATCTTGAATTGGAGACCATATTTAGTATATAAAAAATGCATGTTACCTTCAAATCGCTCTGTTGTCAGTGGCCCCATCCGAAGACTTCCTAATTGTATTGAAATGTAATTAAATGCATGTTTATCAATGATTACCTTATCACCATAAGAATACCTACACAAGTTAATGGATGAAGAAACGACTGGGACATATCGTTTAGGTATAACAGAGGCATCAAAGTTTCCTCTAGTATGGGGAAATGGCATTTCCCTACTTCTTTCAGGTATAGCATTAAAACGTGGAGGACCCCCATCTATGGAAAGGGAAATTCTTCCCACCCAAATCTCTCTTATCTCCCTTCTTGGATGGTTGGGATGACTCTCAAACTCCTATGGGTCTGCTTTTTAGAATTAATATGCCATTGATATTCAAGCAATGAGTGCTATTAGATTCTTAATTATTTGCAGTGAAAAGGGATGAATAATACCCACTAAATAAAACAAATCTCAAACAAGAATTTCTCGGTATAGTTAAAGTATAAACTTCATTAATACTAGCAGTATACAACAGTGTTACATAAATGAGAATTCGAATCATGAGAGATGAATTTGAATATGCCAACTTAAGATTGACCGCATCACTATCGGAATTCAACATGATAACTCTAGATTTCTAATCCAGTCTCTCAATCGGTTACAATCAATCAAACCAGTCTAACTACAGTGGTAGGTGAGAAGTAGGTGAGAACTGGTGCCTTCCCACATACAGCCATGCATAACTGGTGCTAACTGAACTGGATGATATCTAATTGAATCTAACTAAAGCATAACTAAGTTTTACTAGTCACCAACTTCCAACAACTGAAGGAGGTTGGTGTCGGCACTCCTGGTGGCTCCTAAAATGTAGGGATTGGTCTAGGAGGCGCCTAAACTGATGCATGAAGGTGCAGTTAGTTCCAGTTAGCCTCTATCGGTGTTCCCCACACTCTAGTGACTGGTACATGTGGCCCTATTAGGCCAAGTGGACCCAATGATACTAGTGGACCCAATAATAGCTAAATGACTCCTAACGTTAGGAAAATGTAATCTAATAGACAATTTGGACAAGGGAGGATTATAATCCTAACACACACCCTGAATATACAATCTAAAAGATAAAAAAATGTTGCTTAATAAACCAAGGAAATATGGAAAAACCTCATGGGAACCCCCCCCCCCTCAAAATAAGCAGGAACGGGAACAATGAATCAAGCCTTAACACCTAAAAGAGACCTGAGAAAGAAAAATCTCTTTTCAGTAAAAGACTTGGTGAAAATGTCTGCAATCTGATCCTCCATAGGACAGTAATGCTGTGGTTTTCACAATAAATGCCCATTGAAGGTGAAGTGTGAACCCCAAATTCTGTCAATATTCCATGTAGCCAAACTACCTAAATAGCCAAAAAAATTGGCCCAGATCCGATCATAAACACAAATCCTGAAATGGATTTCCTATCTTTCCCATCTCCTTTCTAGTCTGAATCTGTGAAGCATATGCGATCAAGTTGTGCACCAGCTGCATAATGAATCCCATAATCTCTAGTACCCTTCACATAGTGCAAGATCCTTTTTGTTTCCTTCCAATGCAGCTCATGTGTCTCCTGCATGTACCTAGCAGCAACACTCACAACATAGGATATGTCTAGTCTCAAATGTGTGAGATATATAATTCTCCCAATGAGCTGTATGTAAAGAGTGTTGTCTACCAAAGGTGTAGATCCAAATTCCTCCAGCTTGATGTCAAATAGGAAAGGACAAGGGGTTTCCTTGCAGTCTTCCATGTGGAATCTCCTAAGCATGTCTGATGAATATCTGGACTGTGAGATCATGATTCCCAAATTATTTTGACTTACTTAGAGACCAATGAACTTTCTTAACAGACCTAGATCAGTCATAGTGAATTCTTAGCTCAGGGCCGACTTGATGCTTCTCAATCCAGCAACAAAGCTGCTACTAATGAGCAAGTCATCCACATAACGCACAATCAATAGCAAGAATCCATCTTTCTTCTGCATTTTAACATTTCAATATGATTTGCATATTTCAAATTTCTGTGAGATGAGGAAGGAATCCATCTTGCAATACCATGCCTTTGGGTCTTGTTTGAGTCCATACAGTGATTTCCCCAATTTGCAAACTAAGGAAGGACCATCAATAAACCCCTCAGGTTGTTTCATGTATATCTCTTCCTTCAAATCACCATGGAGGAAGGCACTTTTCACATCCATGTGATGTACCTCCCATCTCTTGGAACCTGCAACTGTCAATACAAGACTGATGGAATCCATTCTAGCTACTAGAGCGAATGTCTCATTGTAGTCTAATCCTTGAACTCGAGAGTATCATTTGGCCACCAAATGAGCCTTGTACTTGGTTGTGGTTCCATTAGAGGCTATCTTGGTCTTTTAGATCCATTTTCACTAAACAATTTTCCTCCCTAGAAGTAAGGAGACAAGTTCCGAATTTTTATTATCATGGAGCGAATCAAATTCCTCATCCATAGTTGCCTACCATCTAGGTTCATGGAAAGCTTCCTTGAATGTTTGAGGATCTGAACTAAACATCATGAAGCACCTCTCAGGGAGAAGTGGATCTATTTGGGACAATGCAACATTCTCTTTCTGATACTGGGACCTCGTTCTTCTCTTGTCATCTGGATCCCTGGCACCATTTCCTGATGCTTCTATGAGCTATTAATCCCATTTAGCCTGGTAAAATGAGGTAGATGTTGGATATAGATATAGATCTCTTTGAGGTGTAAGCTCAATATATGAATCATGTTGGTCTTCCTCTTCTTTTGAATCTGAATATGAAATGTTAGACAATAAATCTATATTTGCAATAGGAAGTAAAGGAGTTTTGATACCTTTATCTACTTCTAATAGAAGTTGTGGTTGTACTAGATCTAAGTATGGCATGAAATGAGAGAAAGCATATGCCTTAGAGGCATGATCTGTAATTCCTTTCGCTATATTCTTCCTAGTTGATATTTCAGTGATCTCTACTGAGTCAAGCCCAAAAACAACTTTCTTTAGAGAGCCACTGTGAGTCATCTAGTATACATACAACAGATTAGCTGCAAGAGAGGGCATATAGAGGACATTTCTAAACTCACCATGTTGGATTTTAATGGAACCTCTTCCTGTTGCTGAAATTTGATAGTCATCACCCATATGAATAGTAGGCCCTCATGTTGGTTGAGAGTGGAGAAGGAATCCTTGGAGGCAACCATGTGGTTGGATGCTCCAAAATCAATCAAATAGGTTGTCAACTAAGAGAGGCCATATTTCAAGGCATGGCACCTTTCCTGATCATCCGTCGATTGTCCATCATCAAAATTCTTTGCTCTTTGTGTTAGAGCTATGTTGTTCTGCTTGAGGAGTGCTGACAGCTAGTCAATATACTTCTTCATACATTGGTTTTCAGGATGGAAACCCCTCATACAATAGGGACACATTTTATTTTCAAACTTTTTCTTATTCTTGGATCTTGAAGCTCCTTTGGATGTATTCTGACTCTCTTTAGGCTTTGAATCATATTCTTTAGGCTCCTTCCCCTTATGCCTCCCTTTATCCTGCGCATTGGTAGAGTTTGTCACTAGGAGAGCTTGGTTTTTGGAAGTTGGGAGGACTCCCATCTGGACCAACTTCTCTTGCTCCTGTATTAAGGACTCAAAAAAGATATCAAGTGAGGGAATCTTCCAATTGGGAATGGAAGCTCTGTCGGAATGGAAGGTGTAGACAAATACAGAATACTCAGAACCTCATTTGCTGAGTATGGAGAGCACATGTTGCTCATCCTTTCTCTCTATTCTGCACTGTCTGCATTGAAGTACAAGAGACTTGAATTTTGTAAAGAATTGTTGTATGGTCTTGAAACTGCTGGGCTGTAAGGATATCAGCTCGTTCTCCAAAAAATTTCCCCAAAGTTCATCTTTCTTTCCAAACAAGACTTCAATATTCTCTCAAGCTTCTTTGGGAGTCCTCAAACCTTCAAGGTGGAAAAGGAGGTGTCTGGAGATTTGAGTACATAGAAATCCAAAATATTCATCCTAAGCGGTTCAAAAACTTGTTTTTCTCAACTGGTTGATGGGGTTCATCCTCCCTTCCCATTGTCATCCTGAACAAGCCCTTGTTGTGCAAGGAAACCTGGATATCTTCCCTCCAATCAACATAGTTGAAGGGTGTTAGGATCCAGGGTGTGGAAGGTTGAGAATCCATCAATTCTTCTTCTGATCATGCAATATCTCCAATCAAGCTACACAACACCTATAAGAATTCATTGCAAAAAAAAATCAATTTTCACTATTTCATAATCAAGCCTTCCCTCTCGACATGTACACTTATTCAGGTTCTGTCATGCCCGCACTGCCACTCTGAATGAATTCAGAGGAAGAAAGGAAATATTTACGGGACTTTTGTGGAAACCCAGCTGCTTCTGGTGTACAATGGAGAGTAGAGAGACTTTAAGCTTTCCTAAGGAGGCTCTGATACCATGTTAGAATTAATAATCCATTTATCTTCAAGCATTGAGTTCTATTAGATTCTTAATTATTTGTTGTGAAAAGGAATGACTAATACCCATTGAACAAAACCAATCTCATAGGAAACAAACAAGAATTTCTCAGTATAATTACAGTATAAACTTCATTAATCCCGACATTATACAATAGTCTTACATAAAGGAGAATTCGAATAATGAGAGATGAATTTGAATCTGCCAACTCAATACTGACTGCATGGCTAACTAGAAGTGTCTAAATCACTATCGGAGTTCAACAACCTAACACTAGATGTCTAATCTAGTCTCTCAATCAGTTACAATCAATCAAACCAATCTAATTGCAGTGGTAGGTGAGAAGTAGGTGAGAATTGGTTCCTTCCCACATGCATCCATGCATAACTGACGCTAACTGAATTGGAGGATATCTAACTGAATCATAACTAACCTTGACTAGTCACCAACTGCCAACAATTGAAGGAGGTTGGTGCCAGCACTCCTAGTGGCTCCTAAAATGTAGGGATTAGTCTAGGAGGCACCTAAATTGATGCATGAAGGTGCAATCAGCTCTAGTTAGCCTCTATCGGTGTTCCCCACACTCTAGTGACTGGTACATGTCGCCCCATTAGGCCAAGTGCACCCAATGGTACTAGTGGACCCAATAATAACTAAATGACTCCTAAGTTGGGAAAATATAATCAAATAGGCAGTTTAGACAAGGGGGGATTATAAATCCTAACAATGTTGACACTACTTGTTTAACCGTTTTAACCTCACACTCTAGAAATCCCAAAAATCACCAATATCAGTTGCAACATGTGAAATGGTATCAGAATGATTGAATTTCTTAATATATCCTTCTCCATGAGGCATAGGTGTTTTCCCTTTCCGAGAGGCTTCAAAATTTTTTCTATCTACTACCTCTTCCAAATATGGAAGAGGTATAGTAGGAATGTGAGATGTATCATTATGTTCATTTAAAGGTGTCACAGGAGGTAACAAAAAACATGGAAAATGAGAAGTTGTTGGGTAGCGAAAATTACTCAGGTTTGCTCCTTGGTATGGAAGTTCATGTTGATTAATTAATTCAGATTGATTACCAAAAATAGCTTCATTTATGATTTCTAATACATGGTAAGAAGTGTCATCTTGAAAACTAAGCAAATTATTCAAGGAAAATTTCTCCCCAAAAGCATCATTAATGAGAACATATTCCTCCCAACTTCGATTAACAAGATTTGTCATTTCCCATCTTAAGTTATCTTTCAAGTATTTCTTGATATCTCAGATAGGGCGGTGAATTCTTCTTACTAGATAATTTGGCATATTAATTGTTTCCATGGAAACCTCACTATGTGGGGTGGATTCGAGAGTTTCGATAAATAGATGATTCGGGGTATCAGAAAAATGTTTTGAATTGTTTCCATATATTTCCCCTATCAACTCTTAATGGATAAGCTCATGTCCAACCCTAACATCACCTTCATCCTCATAATCAGAACTACCTACTCCCATGAAGAAAACATGTGTATGATTCTCATTATCTTCTACTATGTTGATTCTTTCTACACCTAGGGTACCCTTCCCATAAGTATTCTTCAGCTCATCTTCGTAAGTCTCAAGATATCCATCAATGAAAGGATCCCTACAAATTCTTATTATATTCTCGTCGGAATTGGGTATAAAAGCATAAGATAAATCCATAATCTAGTATCTTCCTAAACAAGAATCCCATTTCCTAGATAACAACATGCCATACACAGGAGGAATATCAATCACTACTACGTCCATCATGGTATTCAAATCAAGGAAAGCAAACAAGTTAGGATTCAAATTTTTTATTAGGCCATATGATTGGACACTCCTGGAATCAATTCCACAAACATTTCCATATGGATGTGTGACTTCTAATCTTATGTCTTTCATAATGATCAGAGACATAACGTTCATAAATAGCCATGTGAATTAAAATAGGAGGATCAACTTCTACCTATTGACCTATAATACACTAGACGTGGCAATATTGGTAAACAATCTCAGGAGCATTTGCCACTAGGATATTATAAAAAAACTTCTGAACTTGATCTTTGATTGAAGGCAATTTCACTAATTCACTCAAGGAAACATTTTGCATAACTTTGTGAAATTCTTGTTCTATGTCTATCCCTAAGTCATATTTGCAAATATATTTCTCTTTTGATTCTTCCTCTTCTAATACTATATTCTTATCTAGGAAAGGAGTAGTATCTTGTTCTTTACTTCTGTGTTGGTAGAATTGAGTGGTGGGTTGTGTTGTTGTGCACACCAATTCTTCTCCTTCTTCCTAATCTTCTTCTTCTAGAAATATTCTACCAAATTCCTCCTCATCTGTGAAGTATTCAACTAAGTTAATTCCTTGATCCTCAAGGTCAAAGACTTCAGGATCTTTTTCATGTTTCTCATAGATGTTCACATTTCTTCCTTCAGTTGGCTCATTTCTTCTAGGTTTTTTCCTATTCTCATCTAGGGGCCCTCTTTGCTTGTTCCAATCAGGTATTGGGTCATAGGAATTTATGTTCCTATCATGCTCCCTAGTTATTGCTATGTCCTTTGTGAAAAATGTGAGGTTTTTCATCATTTCAAACATTACCTCAAGAGTGGGTTTCTCCTTGGTCATAGGTTCCTTGGCCTTTTTGGGTTTTGGATAACTACGAGAAGAAGAAGGAGCATAAGAATCAAAAAAATTCTTCTTTCCCATAGAGGGTAAATTTTCTTATGCTTTCTTAGCTCAGGTTTGTGTAGTTTTGAGGTCATTGGGGCTCTTTAACTTAAGGTTCATACCAAGCCATCCTTCAAAGGCATTTAAGTATAGAATAAGAATGGTTTGTTCTATTGGACTTAGGTTTTCGGAAACATTAGAGACCAACTTGTCAAATATTACATTAAATTCATGGATGGTCTCATTTTCTTTCTTTTTAACCTCAAATAATTGATTTAGAAGGAACCTATTATCTGGCTTGGCTGAACAATATTCAATGAATTTTTAGTAAAGTTACCATATCCATATATTGATCTTGCAGGTAACCTATCAAAACATCCTCGAGAATCTCCTTCCAAGTATGTTTTAAGGGCTATCATATAGACATCTTCTGCTTCAGCCCCGTATGCATCCATGTAATTCATTACAGATTCAATGTGCTCTTCGATTAAGATCTTAGATGATCTGCTCAATCTAGAAATTTTATCAAAATACATCTCAGGCATGTCATAAGGAGCACCTTCGATTAGTGAGAAATCAAAAGGAGAAGGCCTGGCTCAGCTTCTGAAATGCTTAGGTCCCGCGGGAGGATTGGTTTGAGCCATCATAGAGTTAACTCTAGGTGGGATATTTGGAGGAGTGGAAGAATTCGAACTATTTGATGGAGAATTGGGTCTAATGAAAACATGACTTGGCTTCGAGAGGGTTATCTAAATTTTTTTGAGGCGAGTTAACTAACCTCTAGAAGAAATTAGAAGATTTGATCTTTAAGGTCCTTATTTTGTTTATGTGAGTACGTTAATGAACTTTCAGTATTGCTCCTGCTTCAAAGGTTATACTCGTGGGTAGGTCCCTTAGGGGAGTCACGTTGTGGAGTCGTCAGGTGAACGAATTTCCATGTTCACTGAAATGAAATGTCATAAGAGATATAGAAATAATACATTGATTGTGTCTGAATTAAGTAATTGAAATGCAATAAGTGGATTTAAGGACAGATGTTGTATGAATTAATAAAAAGGTAAATGCATTCACAGAAATTGGAGGTACGTGAAATGAACCAAGGTAAGCCTCTACCTCTCGGTAATGGCACCAAAAATGTTATCACATATATTATAGTTGCCATGATATAGATATCCAATACCAGATGGTAGAGGGGACATGAAACCAAAGTCTTGACCTACGAAAACCCTAACCCCCAAAAGATGGATGGTTGTCATGCCGGTTATGGATTCCTTCATTTTATGCCACTAGAGAATCCCAAGTGACAAAGGGGGAGACCCAGATCGATCCTGAAAGGATAGATCTAAAATAAATCACCAGGTCAAACTACTGACAGAGAATATGTAAGGTGAGTGCCTGAAACCATAGATTTAAGGATGAGACACAAATTAAGGATGCCTGAGTAGGGTGATTATTCAATATTGGAAATGTTAATCAAGTGATAGTATCAGGTGGTTTATGAATATTTGAATTAGATGTAGGATTTTAGTGTGCCGGTTCAAATGATCAAACCCGGACCCTGGGGAGATTTAAGTAGATAATTGAGAAATCCTTGGGATGTAGTTGATATGGAAAATTATGGATTCCTGTACACTAACTTGGATGAATGCTTTGACAATGAGAAATACCCAAGTAAAACTAGAACAAGAATAGAGGGAAACTGGCTGATAAACCAAACATGAGTTTTTTCTCCCAGACTAAAACCAATGCTTGGATATGAGAAGAGGATTCCAATATTGACGCTTTTGAGAGAGAAATGGTTAGTCGATATGACGAACAAAACCCGGATCTCCAATTTTTCTAAATCCCGATGAAAATTTGTCTGGTGATTTTTTTCTATATCTAAGAAGGTTTTTTCAGTGAAAGTAATGATGGGAAATGTATGCAGAAATTTAAAAAAAAAAAGATAATTTACCAATGAGACATACCTAGATATTGTAGATGACCTCATAAGTGATGAATAATGTCTCTTTATTGATCAAATGAATGTTTCTGAAATGGATATCGTGGTAGTTGAGCTTCAACCAATCACCCTAGCTCCCCCTTTAATCTTCTAAGTCAGAGAAAATCAAATGAGAAAGCATATGAACGAGATCTATAGAATACAGAAAGAACGAGGAGTAAAAACTCATAAGAAAGAGATACTCCTTGAACTGAACACCCAAGAGTCGGAACGATGGTGGGTTTCCCCACAGAAACACCCTCTCTCTCCTAGCATGCCTCCTTCCCTGCAGATGAAATGGGTAAAAGAAAAATATGCAAGATCTATTCCGAAGCACACTCGGTACAGAAGGGAATCAATGCCAATCATCAATTCATTTACAAAATACACAGAGAGTAATCTCAAACAAATATTCTTTATTCAAATTCTGGTGCCAGAGCTCATGAATACAATGGGGGGGGTCACCTCTCTTAAATAGTTTGAGAGTGTGCCCACATTATAACCAACTATGATCTGACGGTCGAGATTAAGACATCTTCGACAGTGGAGATAAAAAATATGAATATCAATACATGGATCAAGTGACTAAGTCAACCAAGTGGATGCACTTTTCTCAAGGACACATATCCTAGGTGAAAGTCATGATATAACATAAAGTGTAACATAATAATACATGAGAGGGGGTCACTAAGGGATTAATTTACCCTAATCCCCTTTACAACTTCAAATCATATGATATAACAGTACAACACATCATTAGCCAAGTAAATGAGGCGCCCCTTGGGGGGATTTCCTCACTCATTGATCCAAAATAAAATAATCCAGACATCTGCTGACTTAAAACTATTAAAAAACTATCTAGGGTGATAAAATACATCATCTAGTAAAATTCCAATCCATTTCCTTGACGCATGAGGCCAAATCAATTTTTTCAGTGAATTCTCAAGTTCATTTCTATTGATACAATCTCTGGAAAATGATGAATCCATCATAACTTTGTCCAGGGTGAAAAATGGGGTAAACTGATTGCTCTGGATGATTTGGAGACATAGAAGAATGGTATAAGTGACTACTCATACCCCCTAGAACCTAGTAGAACCCAACATACTGCCATCTGTAATAAAATTGGATCATTTGGATAATAATTAAGTGATAATAATCACTTATTAGGGGAACTGAGGCCAACCTATCAAAACTGAAATTGCAGTATTGGTTATAGGCATGTATGGAACAAATATATATCATGTTGGTTTTTGAGTCACTGCCTTGAGAACCATGCTTAACTTGGTCAACTGAGTTGACCAGGTCAAAGTTCTCAAAATCAAGGTGAGATACTGCATCAATATGATCTTGTAGGCATCCATGGTAAGAAATGCTCTAGTGGTGTATATTAAAACCAATCTTAAATGAATGTTATTCATAATCATGGTGACAATAATAATAATAGTAAAAGATATACCTGTGCTTCTGAAAATTTTGGAACTTTCTGAAAGTCTACTTGTCCATGCCATACTTACAAAGGGTAAACAATGTGCTATTACTGGGTGAGGATGGAAAAAAAAGGATGAGGAAAAGGGTAATGAAATTTGATTGACTTTGACTTTGTGATTTATCTGAATAATGACAAGTACACACAACCAAAGTGACATATGCATGATAGATATACAATAGGGAATGATGGTGTCTCATGGTTGGATGAGCTGATATGAAAAGGGTCCATTCAACTTTAACAATAATTTCTATGACTCACATCCAAGCTAAAGATCAAGCTTTGTGAGGATCTTTTCTAGGACCCTTGTGTTGAGTACACAAGAAACTGTAGGGAAGAGATCCTAAGGGACACTTCGAATTAGTTGTCCCTTACTCCATATCACATCAAAAACCATAGGCTCTGTGAGGAATTAATCATTACATTTCAAATAAGATGGCCAACAGTCTTTACATTTAACATTTTTTTATCCACTACTTTATTTGGGCCTTTAACAATTTCCTTCATAACCCTTTTTTATTTGTTTCTAAAGACACAGTTTGCAATTTAATTTGTGGGCTTTGCATTTCATAATCTATAGCATATAGCTCATAATGCATGTAATTATGGTAGACATATTGCTTCAAGTTTTAGCTAATAAATTCTTGGGAAACTAGGGGGAATATCCACAGTCAGGACCAAACATCAGGGGCAACCGACCAGATAGGTCAAGGCTTCAAAACCCAACTCGCCTAAAATCAGGAACCAACACCAATGGGTTCTCCTAGACCAAAAGGATCAAGGCTTCGACAAGTTTTGTTGCAAAACTCAAAGCCAAGACACAAAACAACATGGGATCCATCATGCATATAGGTCAAAATGGGGAAAGGATCTTCAATATCATAAGTCTCAAACAGTCTAAGTCACAAGACAAATTTTTCAACGGATGAAATTTGATGGATGGGGACAAGTGATACATGGAACCGACCTAGCACTAAGGTTTACTATTTGTACAAGCATGTCATGAGAAGCAATATTCACATAAAGTCCCTTGATTAGTCATAACATAGGTTAAAGAAATAGCAGATATAAGCATAGGTCACCGTAATCATCCTAACATGACAAGCATGGGTGTTTGACATACATCATAGAGAAAAATCAAACCAAAGAAGTGTATACCTGATCTCACCATATATGCATGTCTCTAACTGATAAGCCCCTATATTATTGTGTGTACCAACTCTGATATGCTGGTGATATGAACTAGGTCATCACTGAAAGCATCTCAATGGACTCCTGAATATCAACCCTAGCAAGGAAAATCTGATGAACAAGGATATGGAATCGTTGAAGGTGTAATGATCCTTGCTAATACCCCATGTAAAAAGTAGCCCGGAATAGAAAAAGAGACAAGTCTATATGTTTCATCATGGTAGTCCATCTACAGAATGTATATGTGATAACAAAACCAACATAGTGTTAGCTTTCGCAAGTAGGATATCAAGAGATTCACAATATGACAACCTCTTTTTTTGACAAACCAAAAACACTAGATAAAATCAAAGATTTGACATGTCAACATGTCATCACCATTGTGACATATTGGACAATGAATCCAAATATATGTAATCCCCTCACCATCACTCACACCATTAGATAGTGTAATAGTCAACCTAGCAAAATAATCTGATGCAAATATCCAACGACTTATGAAGATATATGATGTGACAATTTTTATAGTTTGAAAAGAGACAAGTGTGTTTTAAGGCTTGATACATCACACATCACATAAGCAATTACTATGCCCTAGATTCCAACCCTTTCTTAACCACTATTAATTAGTAGTAGGAATCATGCACACTTTGGATAAGATTGCATTATTAATATAGATGATTATGGAAAATTGTTAGAAATATTGGAAGGATTATGCATATCATTATGCCCTGGCTCCACCTTCCTTTCCTTTATTTTTCTAATGTATTTTATGATTAATTATAGTACTTTTTCTTATCAAATACATTGTAGCTAGGATACCATGATGGAGCAGATGGATATTTTCTCTTTCTGGGCTCTAGTTCTATTCTATGGGGATACAACATGCATCATTTCGCAGCATGAGCCATTCAAATCCTTCTTTCAGTAGCAGATGCAGAGCATTCCCTTGCCATGATTGATATTTTCTCTTTCTGGGATCTAGTTCTATTCTATGGGGATACAACATGCATCATTTCGCAGCATGAGCCATTCAAATCCTTCTTTCAGTAGTAGATGTAGAGAATTCCCTTGCTATGACTCATATTTTCTAGTCCATTGAGATGACTTTGGTGATGACATAGTCCATTAGAACAGAGCAACAAAGATGGTACACAAATGCCAAATTGGCACTTCAGGTAGAGGCATGTGTGGTCCATGGATAATTTTAGGGGCTATATTATGGGGGTTAAAAAAAATAGTGAGCTATATTCTTATATGGAAAGGGTTTTTTGAGCTAAAATATATTCTCCTAATATTTATTAGAAAAAAAAATCCAAAATGAATAGCCTCTCATATATTAATGAGGAAAATGGGAAAAAACTATCTTTGCCCTAGAAAAATATCCCTCCAATCTTTCTCCCCCAATTTCTAGAGAAATTCTAGTGAAATCATTCATTTTCCCCCAATTTTCAATAATGGAGGCTCCTAAGGGTTATTTCCCCCTCTCTTTTCCTTGTAATCCAGGCATATGGTTGCATTCTCCTGTATTTTAGTCAATTTCATGTGATTCCTTCTTTGAGCCCTTGATTTCTAGTATTGGAGGGAAATTCAGGGGCTATTTTGTTCTATATAAAGGTTACAGTGATTCATGGTTCACCCACATCGAATCGTGCTTGTAGGGTGAAGTTTGATGTGATTCCACTTTTCATTCTTGTTTTTCTTGACATTTTAATCTTCGCATTACATTTCCATTGTTGAAAGCTCGGGTCTTGAAGGGGCATTCCGCACAAGCAATTTGTCATAGAATACAAACTCGCATAACACTTTGTATCCAATAATTAACATGGTATGATTTTTATCTTTCTTTTTATGTTTTTTATCCGTAATTACAATAGATTATTATATTGTAACCTTTTAACATCATTTTTATCATGGATGTTTTTTGAGGCATGGTGAATTCTAGGGCACTCTTGTCATTATTAGGGGTTTATTCTATCCTAGGAGTATTGGTTCCATGAAAGTCTTATAGAGCTCAAAAGATATGATTTATTTTATGCCTTGTCATGTTTAAGCTATATACTTCCATTTATATGTTGCCGCATGGTTTTTATATATTCAAACAAAATTTGACCCAGTTTTTAAAATCTTATTTTATTAAGATCTCGTTTTACAATTATTATTGGATCTAAGGCATTAACGGGAGTGTATATATTTATATACTATGTCTGTTATTGTTGATGTTTCAGATGTTTGTAATATAAATGAATGCACACTCATTATAATGGTGGGGCTACAGTGGAATGATCATTATTTTGGTTGTGTTCTTATATATTTGTTCAAATCATTTTGGTATATTTTTTTATTTGTATTGAGAAGTCGGTGACTAGTAGATTTTTTATTCTTATTGCAAAGTTCGCTAATTTTATTTGTGACCTAAATTTGTTGGGTTTGGTACTTGTTCTATGATATTTTATTTTTTGTAAGGTTCATTCATAAATAAAATGTTTTTTGGTAATTTGTTTTGATGTGTAATTGCTATCATCATCCAAAAATGGATCTAGTTATGTATGATAATTATATGATTTAGTTGGAACACGATACTTCATTTCCATCATGATTGTATATAATATGTACAGAGTATGTTTGACCCAATATGTATACATTATGCTATTTGATATCTATCCTTTCGCATTTAATGAGGGTGCTAGAACAATTTTACCACATTTTGCATAATTTCAACAATTTCAAGGATATGGATACAAACACCTTTGGACTTTATCTGAGAAAAAGTAGTCTTTAACAGCATAGTTCTAATGATATGTGTGATGATGCATTAATGTGTTTTCTACTCTTATTAGTTTATATTATTTCTAATAACCATTTAAATTTTCTAACTAACTCTAAAAATTCTAAATCAAATGACATTTAATTCATATTTTGAGTATCAACAAAAGAAAGGAAAAAGTGGCATTTGTATCTATAAAAAAATAAGTAGGCTATTTTTTTTCGTAGAGAGTAGTTAAAAAATGAGAGATTTGGAAAATAAGATAATTGGGAATTCATGCACTATATTAAGGTTGTGGGTCTCAATAATACTCCATGTTGTAATAATGGTTTGTGGTGTTGAATTATTGTAACTTGGAAGTGTATTTACTTATTATCCCCGATGTTCCTATCGAGAGAATTACTAAGAGTCATGAGGAATTCCCCTCCATTGTAAGTTGTGTCATTAGAACCCTAATTAATATAATATTGTTGTTTGAGTCCTCCCAAAGAAGTCATCCCAGTCAGTTTTAGTGGGGCCGACTTGGTTGAGTGATATGTCAAGTGAACTAAAGAATATAAATAGAGGTGAGGTGCTTCTCATTTGAACACACTCACACTCACTTGTGTAGCACATAAGAGAGAGAGAGAGAGAGAGAGAGAGAGAGAGAGAGNCTATATCGAGGAAGCTTTTGCTGCATTTTTCCCATTAGGGTTTTCCCAGGGTAAATATGTCTTGGTCTTGTGATATTGTTTCTTTCAGTGATCCTTTCTATATGATTTTGTTATGAAATTGAAATTGAATGCTGATAATATAGCTTAGAATATGGAATCTTAACATGGTATCAGAGCTAACTTGAATAGGACAACTTTCATAAGGGAAAAATCCCTCTCTCCTCCTGACAAGAAATTAGGGTTTTGAGAAAATTTTGAATTTTGAAGAACTGATTGCATGGAAAGTAGCACCCTCCTAAAGCGCATATTTTGAGCTTGAGAACAAAGTTTTTGAAGGAGTAGATCTCCAGGAAATTCAAACCTTAGTTTGACTTCAGGATCGGAAAACTGCTAGAAGCTACAGTGCTGAATCTCACAAGTCAATTTTGAAAGGTGAAGACTTGAGATCTCCAGAAACTAATCACACCATCCAAATCACCTCAATCAAATGCATCTTCTGGTAAGATCAGTTTCTCATTTTCCATAATTTCATTTTTTGTGATCTCCTGAGGAGATGGCCCCAAGCACCAAGCATGAGGACAAACTAGAAGGCATAGAGAATTAAAGAGCATGGAAATACAGAATTGGACTAATTCTCAAGGAGAATGATCTTGAAAAATATATCAAGGATGAAGTTGCGGAACCTAAAGAGGTTGAAGCTAAGGAGAAGCACAAGAAGGATCTTATTAGGGCACAAAGGATTTTTTTTACTCTATTAAGGATCACTTGATCCCTCAAGTGTCTTCCAAGAAGACTCGGAAAGAAAGATGAATCTAAGAGCTTAATTGAAGAGCACCAAGATGAGTCATGGAGAATCCATCTAGGACTACTTCACAAGGGTCTCCCAGTTCAAGGAACAACTAGAAGCCATTGGAGACAAACTTGACGAAGATGAGTTGGTTATGACTGCTCTCAATGGTCTCACTAGACCGTGGGAATCATTCATCCAAATGATGTGTGCCAGAAAGGAAAGCATGAAGTTTTATATTGTATGGGAATATTGTATTCAAGAGGATACTAGAGTGGCAAATAGAGAAGCTCTACGAAGGAAGATGATCAAGCCCTAGCCACTCATACCAAGAGAAGAAGAATTCAACCCAACTTCAAGAAGGGAAACCACAAAGAGTCTCAAGCTCCCAAAAGGTTCCAGAGAAAAAGAGAAAGTCTCCCCAATAGGGACTATTCCATCTTTCAATGTTTTCATTGTGATAAGATAGGACACATTGCCAGAAATTGTCCTTTGAAGAGACAAGAATACAAGAAGAGGAACAAAAACAACAAAATACATCATGCACATCTAGCTAAAGATGAGGATGAAGAATAAGAAGAGGAAGGACCTCAAAGAAAGCAAGCAAGAGAAGAAGAGGCAGAAGAGTATGTACTATTCTCTGCACTCTCTGGGTTTGTAACACCTGGAGAAGACACTTGGCTTATTGATAGTGGTGCTTCAAAGCACATGACGGGACAGAAGAAAACTCTATCAAAAATTGAAGAAAAGAACTATCCTTAGAAAGTATCTGTAGGAGATGACTATCAATATCCAATCAAAGGAATCGGTGAAGCAAGTTACAAGCTTGATTCAGGAAATCCCTGAAGCTGAAGGAAGTATTATATGTACCAGGTCTAAAAATAATTTACTTTCTATCTCAGCTTTAGATAAGAAAGGGTTCATACTTGCATTCATATATGGCCAAGTACTCATGTGTACCAAAGCAAAGTCAATTGGAGATGCAGTTGTCATCAGTGAAGAAGAAGGAGGCCTGTATAAACTCAAGGGACATTTAGAAACAACCCTTGTTCATGAATCCACTAACCCTATTGAACTGTGGCATAGAATGATTTCCCACATCAATTACAAAGCACTACCTCATGTGAACAAAGTAGTGACAGGATTACCAGACTTGAAGATCAACCATGAAGGCATTTGCAAAGGATGCGCGAAAGAGAAGAATATGAAGAATCCATTTCCGAAGAGCGAAACAAAAACTAAAGAAAGACATGGATATACTTCTTGAAATCAAAGAGTGAGGTGTTTGAGAAATTCAAGGAATTCCAAGCCTTGATAGAAAATATTTCAGACAAAAGAATCAAGACACTCTGATCAGACAATGGCGAAGAGTAGACTTCAAAAGAATTTGAATCCTTTTGTAAATATGCTAGAATCAAGAGGGAACTAACTACTCCCTACAATCCTCAACAAAATGGTGTTACAGAAAGAAACAACATAACCATCATGGAGGCAGTGAATACAATGATATATGATCAAGATCTTCCAATGAACCTATGGGAAGAAGTAGCAAGAACTGTTGTCTATGTACAAAACAAAATATCTCATAGTGCCCTTGGATTCAAGACTCTAGAAAAGATGTTCACGGGAAAGAATACTGAGGTAAGTCACCTCAATATATTTGGTCATCCCGTATATGTTCATATACCGAAGGAGAAAATAACCAAGTTAGACCCCTCTCGAAAGAAGGAAATATTTGTTGGATACTATGAAGTATCCAAGGCATTCATAATTTACATTCCTGGATTCCATCACATGGAAATCAGTAGAGATGTAACATTTGATTAAGAAGCGGCTCTCAAGAGATCCAGAAAATGTCAACATGAAGAAGTATATGAGGAAGATGCACCTTTAAGAAATGTAGAGGCTACATTCCTCCCCGAAGATGAAGCACCTGAATATCATGATATGACAGAACCACAAGAGCCTCTTATGATGGAGATATCATGGAAGAGAAAGATTTCTTGGGCAAGAGAAATTATACAAGAAGCAGAAATATATGGAGCTCTTGAAGGCTCCACAAGGATAGGTAAGAAGCCCAAACCATTTTCCAACTATGTAGCTTTGATGTGTGATCTTGTAGATCAAGAACCTACAATTATGAAGAAGTTGTACAGAAGAAAGAATGGGTAGAAGCAATGACGAAAGAATACCATTCAATAATGAAAAACAATGTGTGCAATGACGAAAGAATACCATTCAATAATGAAAAAAAATGTTTGGGATATAGTTCCCAAACCAGAAGGAAAGAGTATAGTATCCTTCAAGTGGATCTACAAGATAAAAATTGCAGCTGACGGAAGTATAGAGAAGTACAAGGAAAGATTTGTGGCTAGAGGTTTCTCTCATAAAGAGGGAATTGATTAGGAAGAAACGTTTGCAACAGTAGCACGGTATACTTTGATTAAAGCTATCATGGCACTTGCATCCATGATGAAATGGGACTTACACCAGATGGATGTGAATACATCCTTCTTGAATGGTGTGATTGAGGAAGAAGTATACATATAATAGCCACAAGGATTTGAAGTTGAAGACAGAAAGACTCACGTATGCAAGTTGAAGAAGGCCATGTATGGCCTAAAGCAAGCTCCTAGAGCTTGGTATGGAAGAATAGATAGTTTCTTGACGAGCTTGGACCTTACCAAGAGTAAATTCGATGCTAACATTTACTTCAAGGTTATAGAAGATGAACCTATCATACTATTACTGTATGTGGATGATCTATTGCTAACAGGGAATGAGAAACATATTGTAGAATGAAAGAACTTAGCTCTCTGAAGAATTTGAGATTAAAGACCTTGGTCTAATGCATTATTTCCTAGGTCTGGAAGTATGGAAGAACTCAGAAGGAATCTTTCTCAATCAGGGAAAGTATGCAGTAGAAATTTTGAAAAGATTTGATATGTTGGAATGTAAATCCATGGCCACACCCATGGATACCAACCTGAAGTTGTTGGTTGATGAATCATCAAAACTAGTGGATGTGAATCAATACATACATATTATTGGGTCGTTGATGTATCTAACAAATACTAGACTAGACATTTGTTTTGTTGTGAACACCGTGAGCCAGTATCTAGTTCAACCTAGATGTGTTCACCTGACAGCTGCAAAACATGTGATGAGATATCTGAAAGGGAATATAGAATTTGGTCTATACTATGATGGAAACCATGATTATGTATTGTATGTCTATACAAATGTAAATTAGGCTAGAAGTGTCTTAGACAGAAGAAGTACATCAGGTGGATGTTATAGTCTGGGGTCTGCTATGATTTCATGGTTTAGCAGGAAATGATCCAGTATTTCTATTAGCATGGATGAGGCAGAATATATAGCAGCTTGCTCTGCTAGTTGTGAATCCATATGGCTTTGGAAGCTGATGTCAGGTTTATTTAAACTGGAGTTGGATACCGTAGTGATTCTATGTGATAACCAGAGTTGTATAAAGATGACGGAGAACCCAGTGTTCCACGATAATTCAAAGCACATAGAAATTAAATATTTCTACATTCAAGATATGATACATAAGGGGGCCATAAAGCTCTAGTATGTGAGTATCAATGAACAAGTTGATCATGTGTTGACGAAGCCTCTGTCTCGAATAAAGTTTGAATATTTTCGAGACAAGCTTGGTGTTGTTCTGAAAGACCTTCCCCGAAAGGGGGACTAGTGATGTTGTGGTAGGATTGTATCATCCCTAGACATTTTTCCTAAACTGTATCTGGTGGCTTCGCTCCTCGAGAATGTGGTGGGATTGTATCATCCCTAGACATTTTTCCTAAACTGTATCTGGTGGCTTTGGTCCTCGAGAATGTAGTAGGATTGTATCATCCTTGGACATTTGTCCTAAATTGTATCCGGTGGATTCGGTCCTTGAGAATGTGGTAGGATTGCATCATCCTTGGACTTAGTCCTAAAGAGATAGGGAGTGATTATCCCATAATTGTATCCAGTGGCTTCGGTCCTCGAGAATGTGGTAGGGTTGAATCATCCTTGGACTTAGTCCTAAATTGGTAGGGAGTGATTATCTCGTAATTGTATCTGGTGACTTTGGCCCTTGAGAATGTGGTAGGATTGCATCATCCTTGGACTTAAGTCCTAAAGTGATCCATAGAATTTTGTCTTTGAATTGTGGATTGCAAGTTGTTTCTGCTGCTGATCGAAAGATCAGAGTGTGATGATGATGTTGCTCAAAGTATTGCTGATGACGACGATGATGTTGCTAATAGAAATATCAGATTGTGATGATGATGTTTCTCAAATATTTGCTACCGATGACGATGTTGTCGATCAAAGTGTTGTTGCTGCTGAAATTGAAGATGAAGACTATATGTCTAAGATCATGAAAAAGCTTCCAATCATTTATAAATGTATCACCCTGATGATGTTGAAGATGCTCTCTCTCCTTCTCCTACTATTGTTGTTGATGATGTTGTAGAATACCCTTCTCGTTAAGGGGGCGTGTTGAATTATTGTAACTTCGAAGTGTATTTACTTATTATCCCCAATGTTCTTATCGAGAGAATTACTAAGAGTCGTGAGGAATTCTTCTCCGTTGTAAGTTGGGTCATTAGAAACCTAACTAATATAATATTAAGTTGTTTGATTCCTCCCAGAGAAGTCGGCCCAGTCAGTTTTAGTGGGGCTGACTTGGTTGAGTGAAATGTCAAGTGAACTGAAGAATATAAATAGAGGTGAGGTGATTCTCACTTGAACACACTCACACTCACTTGTGTAGCGCATAAAAGAGAGAGAGAGCTGTAGCTATAAGGAGGAGAAGGATTAGTTTGGGGTTTTATCTTTTAATCATCTATATTGAGGAAGCTTTTGCTAGGTTTTTCCCATTAGGGTTTTCCTAGAGTAAATATGTGTTGATCTTGTGATACTATTTCTTTCAGTGATCTTGTCTATATGCTTTTGTTATGAAATTGAAATTGAATGCTGATAATATAGCTTAGCATATGGAATCTTAACACATGGGAGCCATAATCACTCCACATTGTAAAATGTTCAATTCTATTAGTTTGTCGATATGTTAAGATTTTGGTCCCAACATGTCCATTCGACCATTAAGGGACAAGATAAAAACTGGAGTCCCCACTTTCCTTGAATCTATTTAGTGTAGTTATGTTTCACCAATGCCTCTAGTTGTGACTGACAGAATACTACTTATGAAATGTAAAATATATCCCTCCTCTCCTCATTCATGCATTTGTTCATTTTAGGGTCTAGGAGTCGAGACTATCGAGCTTTGGTATATGTTCTTTTATTGCACTACCTTAGTAATATGCAAAATCAAAAGCTGAGACTTCCTAGCAAAAGATTCACCAATATGTTATAAGGTTTTATAATTTGATGAAAGATTTGCCAAGTTTTTACAATATTTTATAATTTAGTGAAATATTCACCAAGATTTTACAATATCTTATAATTTAGTGAAATATTCACCGATATTTTACAAGATTCTATAGTAAAATGAAACCTTAGCCAAAAAATTATATATACATATTATATTATTGATAAAGTATCCTTAAAATTTCCTATATATTAAAGAGATTCACTCATTTATTATACACATAAATTTTAGGGGTGTTCTTAAAATTATCCCTGGTTTGGTTGAGCAGGTATATAGGTAGTACTTGGATATGTCGTTTTTTCTCTATTAGTTATTTAAGTAGCTTATACTTGACATTTATTAGTGTGTTGTGGTACTATATTTGGAATCACTTATACTATGAGTGGTTGGGAAATATTTTATATAAGGCCTTTATGTATGCTCGTCTTGAACAAACTTAGATTATCTTGTTGTGTTGGCATCATCTATCACTTTCTCCAACCATCCGTACCTTTCATTTTGACACATACCTAGACTTGAACTTTGACTTGTAATATTGAGGACACCTTCCCCCCAACTCATTTTATGATGAAAAAACCCTTGTTGTTTTGTGTCTCGACTTTGACTTGTGCAACAAAATTTTTTGAAACCTTGATCCTTATAGTCTAGGAGAACCAGTTGGTGTTGGTTCCTGAGCATAGGTGAGTTGGGTTTTGAATCCTTGACCTCTCTGGTCAGTTTCCCCCAATGTTTTGTCCTGACTATGGATATTCCCCCTAGTTTTCCAAAAAGTTAACAACTAAGAAATTTTTCTACCATCATTTATCACCCGGTAATTTTCCTATGGTTGTGAGTAGGAAATCACTGGGGTAACCATTTCAAACCAACTTTAGGCTTCATTCTAGATTATACATCCATATAGTGATCTCTCAATGTCACAAGACCATTCACATACACATATGTCTCGCAGAAAGCAATCAGAAGGCTATATTTCTGATGGGAGCAGGTTGTTTGTATTTTCAAGAGTGTAAGACAGAAAAATAGAAAACACCATTGGGAAATGGAGCCGAAGCCTGAAACATTCAAGTGGCTTACAAAAACAAAGACAGGTGATTATCCTTTGCAATATGAGGAAACATGAGCATTAGCATTCAATCAAATAACTTTAAGATATGGAAAGGGGAAAAGAGAAGAAGCCCAGTGAAACAAGAGGAATCTATCTATGGATGAATCTCTTGAAACACCTTTAGCAAACACAACAATAAAGGTTGATAACTGAAATGGAGCACCTAGAAGAGGATGAATTCTATGACATTCATCATAAACACATAACAAATACGATTTCTAATGAAAGGAATGCTTAACAGAGAACAAATTCCTTGCATACAACTAGAAATGTATTAGCGCTTCACACATACATGGAAATGGAGCATACAGCAAAACACAAACTGAACATTGAACATTGTGATGAATCTCAGACACTCAGAACATACTTCTTCATTAAATACTTCCAAGAAAATATCGAGGATACAAAACCAATCACAGAGGCTTCCAAAATGAATGTCGAACGCTTATCTCCTCTGTTGAGATTATATTTATAGTTCAATTTTCTCACGAGAAGAATCTTGAAACAGAGTGCCAAAATTAGTTACATCATGGGAATTAAACCTAAACTTACAAATATTAACAAATTCTGAGGTGGCAGATTCTCCATGATCATGAAACAAATGGAGAAAGCACACTGGGGTGTGTGTGACTGATCAAAATTGAAAAAAATGACATCTAGGGCCTCAAGCTTGCTTGATGAAAATGACTGTTCAGACCATCTGTCGAACAACCTTCTACTGCAAGGGTGAATGAGTGGTTTTGATACCTGAGTAAGGGCTCCTCAACCCCTTCTTCTTTGACTGTGAACTAGTTGGACAACCCCCCATATGCTCTGTAACCTACTCCCTACTCCATTGATTCTCCTCTTGGATTTTGCACTGTGCATGCTCTTCTTGTGGAGTAGATCTCAGTTGTAGATCTATTTTGAATCAAATCTACACCCTCCATTTATATAGCCATCATCATCATTCTTCAAGCTCCTTTCCACAATCTTTCTTCCGCAAGATTCCTTCCTTTCCGTAAAATGTTAGATTGCAGATTGCGGGTTTCAGAATGCAGATTTTCCAATTCTCGCATCCGGACTTCCACCCTTTTGCTTCTTCCTTTTTATTTCCACAAAATTTTAGATTGAGGATTGTGACTTTCAGAATGTGGATTTTCCAATTCTCACATCCAAACTTCCTCCCTTTTTCTTCTTCCCTTTCCTTTCCACAAAATGTCGAATTATAGATTGCGGGTTTTGGAATGCGGATTTTCCAATTCTCACATCTAAATTTCCGACCTTTTGCTTCTGCCCTTTCCTTTTCGCAAAATTTCAGATTGCAGATCACAGATTTTGAAACACGGATTTTCCACTTTTAACCATCGAACCTCCGCCTTTTTTCTCCTACCCTTTTCTTTATGCCACTCTTTATAACCGTTGATTTCGTGCAGATTCATCCATAGTCATCGATCTGAGATCAAAGTTTGGGATTTCATCTTATATTGGAAAATCCATTACCTTTCTTACACCTTTTTGTTTGGGATTCTTCTGAAGCATCTGATCTTTTGTGGCCTAGAACTCCAACATCTATTCTCGTCGATTCTTCTCATTGAAGCATATTTTTCATACCAAGCTCATTTCCAAGGTCACGCTTAAGGATTTTTTTCGCTTCTCATAATTTAGGCTTAGGAATAATCCTCCTAAACAATTTCAAACCCTTTCTGCATGCCTCTAGGTCATAAGTTATGAAATTTTAGACCCCACCTTACATTTACTCTTGTCTAACCCCCTTCCGACCATTTAGCTCAGTAATGGTGCTAACAGTTGGCTCCAATTAGGGATGTTATCCTCCCTGCAAGGTAGAAAAGAACAGTAGACCAAGTGCCTAGTCCATTGGGCCCTATTGTGCTTGAAGAACCACAGTCCATTGCACACTTTTGATTTTTCTCAAAGTCCCATCATTCTCAAAATTTATTCTAGTGTCTTTAACTCCCAATTCTAAAAAAGGAAAGAAAACTAAATGACAGCTCTTCCTAGGGGACTTACTACCTTCACCTCGGCCTTGAAGTCTTCCAAAGAGCTATCCACACATGCAATGTTAAAATAAAATGGCATATAAAATGACATGGAAGCTGAAAATTAATTCAAAGAAAATAGTGCTTGAGCAGCCTCCCATTTACATGAAATCCTAACAAGACCACCCTCCATCTCCTCCAATACGTATGCATTCTTCCCTCTAAAAGCTACAATTTTGTAAGGGCCCTTCCACAAGTGATCAAATTTCCCATGCTTTCTCTTCTCTTCGTGGGGTGCATCCCACTGCAAAACTACAACCCCCAATTGGAAATCCTCATGTTTTGTCCTCTTGTCAAAGATGTCTTTCATTTTATCCTAAAACTCTTGAGTTCTGTCAAAATATGGTCTCTTTGTTGTTGCAGTTCAACCAACTGTACATCCTTCTTTGTGTTGGGTGGGTATTAGCTTCTTCCTCCTGTAACAACTTCATCACTAGAAAACTCAGAGAACTAGGAAAATTCACCTCATAACCATAGACTAATTGGAATGGTGAGGTGCCAATGGATTTATTTACACTGATTCTATCAACCCGCACATATTGATTCAATTTTGATGCCAAGCCTTCTTGTTGTATTGCAGCAGTTTTTTGATGATCCTCATTAGGATAATATTTGAATACTTTTCCAACCCATTTCCCTGTGGATAATAGGCTATGTAATTTCCCAATTGTATGTGATATTTGAAACAAAACTCAACCATTTTATTTGATTTGAATGTAGCATCATTGTTAGTGATCAACTTCCAAGGAACTTCAAACCTTAACAAGATGTTATCCTCCAAAAATTGAATAATTAATGTCTCAATGGCCTATCTAGTTGGGATGGCTTCAATTTCATTTGGTGAAATAATCAGTGTTAGTGAGAATCCATGTGTGTTTCACTGAGGAATATGCGTTTATTTCTCCAATGAAATACAATCCCCATTGCTAGAAAGGGGCCTCAACATGTATATGATTCACAGGTAATGGAAAAAATCTTCCTCCTCCTTTCAAAGATCTGACACTTATGGCAGACAACAATCTCCTTGTGGGTGTCAAAAAATATGGTGGGTCGATATTATACTGCTCTCATAATTTTATTCACAGTGGTATTCTAGTCATGATGGCCCTCACATTCTCCTACATGAAACTCCTCAATGAGCTTCTTTGCCTCATTTTCATTAACACAACTCAACAGAACCCCTCCTAGCTCTTTCCAATACAACTTCCCATTTAAGATGAAAAACCTTGTTGCTTTATGTTTGAGAAATATGGCCCTTGTTCTATCCATATCCTATGGGGTGTAGATTCTGCAACACAAATATGATGCCAGCATACCATGGGGATGACAGGAAAAATTCAGCCACTTGTAGCTATGGTCATTCCACAGGGTTTTTATCTTCTCTTGACAATTCAACAACCATGTGCAGGTTTATCAAATCATAGTTTGATTGTGCCATGAGTTTGGCTAGTCCTTGTCCTTTAATCAACTTTGTGGGATTAATATTCAAGTCATACTCAAGTAAGAATGCTATCCATTTCCCCCTTATACCCTTAGGATATGGTTGGGTTAGAATATCCTTCACTGCACTGATGGGAACATGAGAAATTATGTGAGAATGCAAGATGTAAACCCGAAACTCCTTCAAGGCCTGCACCAGATCATAAGCCTGCTTTTCCAGGATGTTGTGTTTCAACGGAGCATCTCTCAATGTTTTGTTGTAGAAAGAAATGGGTTTCTCATTCCCCTCATGATTGTTTTGTAATAATACTCCTGTCATTGTGTGCTCTGAAGCAAATGAGAATATGATGAAATATTTGGAGAAATCATGGCTTACCAGTACAGGTGCTTATGAAATGACCTTCTTTATGTCCTTAAAAGACTTCTTTGCTTTAGGTTTCCACTTGATCTCATTATCCTTTCTCAGCATACTAGGCATTCACCTCACAATCTCAACAAATAAAACAATAAACCTTCTCAGAAAACCTACTTATGGATTCAAATATTTTTGGGTCTATTCCAATGTCTTCTTGAGCTATTATGTGCCCGAGCAGTTTCCCCTCTTTCATAGAAAAATGAGACTTCTTTGGATTCAAAGAGATGTCGAACTTTCTACATTTTTTGAACACTCTGAGCAGGTGTGAAATGTGTTCCTCATCGAACCTTGAAAAAATAGTGATTTCATCTAAATAAATAACTAGAATCTTGTCCTTCTCATCAGAAAACGCTATATCCATGGCCTACTGGAAGGTTTCCCCTGCATTCATGAGTCTGAATGGAATTTTCACAAACATGAAGGTACCCTAGGTTGTGGTGAAAGCGGTATTTTCTTGGTCTTATGGGTGCACCATGGTTTGATTGTAGCCCAAGAATCCATCCAAGGTAGAGATCCTCTGAGATCCCACTACCCTTTACAGAATGTGATCCATATTAGGAAGAGGATAATGGTCCTTTAAAGAGACTATGTTCATATTTCTGAAGTCAATGCACAATTGTATTTCTCCATTCTTCTTCCTCATGGGAACCATGTTGGCCACCCACCTTGAGAATCTAAGGGCCACAATGCTTTTTTACTCAAACAAATTCTTTATTTCTTTTTCAATCAAAGAAAGCAACTTAGGGTTAATTCTCCTTAGTTTTTGCTTGAAAGGAATCTCATCCTTTTTTATTGGTATAGTGTGCTGAATTATACTTGTATCATAAGCCTTAAGATCACTATATCTCCAAGCAAAGACATTTGTGTATTCCTCCATCAGCGAGATGTATTTCTGTTTGGCCTTGAGAGATTTTGTTCTTGAGAGATTGATGATTTTAGGATAATCTTATGTTCCAATATTCACATCTTCCACATCCTCACAGCTTGGGACAAGCTAAGGCTCCTTAGAAACATCCTTTTGGGTCAAAGAGATTTTCCAAAGGAACTAAAACCATGTGGATATAGTTACCTTTGAGCTGTAGGATTTCTTTTCCACGTAGATTGTTTAAATATTCCTGTTGTCCGTCAGCCCCCTGCAATTCTATCCCAACAACTTCTTTAGCTTTATTTTCAACAACACCCTCATCAAGGGAAGCAATATCATCTTGTATAATTTGTTTGGGACCATCAATCTATCTTTGCAGGAACTCCTGGGTGACAGTAGACCCTTCCCGAAGCATGTTATCTTCATCAATGATCAATCCATTGAATTCCCCAGTGAGATTAAGGAAACTCTTGATTTGTTTATCATCCTCAAAGACCTGGAAATTCTTAACATTATCCGGGATAGAGGGTCTCTCTTAAACCTTGTTGGAGGAGCTAGTCGGTGAACTGACTAGTCGAATACCCGACTAACTAGAGATTAGGTCGACTGCATGAAGTTGTGTTGGTTGACTGAACTGACAAGTAGTTATTTGTAACCGTTTGTAATCATATATATTAGACTTTTGAGCCAGATAAGAACTTGGTTCAGTTTTTGTATATGTATGGACCCTCATGTAATATAATATAGTCTATTACTTCCTTATCTATTCTTGTCTCTTGTATCTGTTATGTTTCTATGTGTATTATTGGTAACCCTACGTGATCTGTGAGATCACAACATTGGTTTCGTTGCCGGTAGTACATATACGAACGTAATGACCATAAGCATATGATATCAAAGAAACATATTAAGAATTAGTGGGAGCGTAAGATAGCAAATTATTTGCAGAACTACGCAAGGAGAAACAGATTTACCAAACACATGAGAAGTTTGTAGAGTTGGTACCTCAAATTTTGAAAAAACTTTTGGATGAAAAAATCGGAAGCAACTAAGGACCAAGATCTCCTGGAGAAACTGATTCAAGATGGATGAACAAACTTGTTGAAGTAGTTTGAAAATATCACAAATGAATTTTGCAAAGAACAAGTCATGGAGGAAAGATTTTCAGTCGAAATCATTGAGAAAATGTTTTATACATACCTCACCGAGCAGTTTCTTTGCTCCTTACCAACCCTTTTGTTCAAATTCCTAATAGAGAAGGGAGTGGGCCATATCGTAGAACCTCGTCCATCACTACGCAAACCACCACCAAATTCTAACTGGGCAGAGAAATAGAAGAAGTGGGAAAAATTCATTGCCGAAAGGGAGTGGGAGTACTTCCTAAGCAGATAAACGTAACTATCCGATCTTTCTAAAGTTTCAGGTAGGCTATGGGGGGTAGCTGGTCATGTGTCGAGGTAAAGTAAAAAGGATTCTAGTCGACTAAAGAAAATACCATCACCAGCAATGAAAAGTTGACCTAAGAAGGAAATCGAACGAACAGTGACACATAAAGGTATGTTGGATTTACAGAGAATAGAAAGAGAGAAGAGGCTGAAAAGAAGGGAAGAAAGAAGAGAGCAGGCTATAACGCTGCAAGGTGGGATGACTACTAGGGTGACAAACCAAGAAATAAATCCGCCATAATTGGGTCATGACCGATAGGAAGAAGGTGTAGATGAAGAGGCATCACCCATGGAAGAAGACCTATGGATAGAGCAACGAGAAGCTCTCCAACTAGAAATTCCCTAGGAGATAAGACCTCTATCTCCAATGGATCTGAGTACCCGAATTTAGGCCATGTCGAAGAAGACCTGCGACTAAGAGCTAGTGAGTTCGGTATATGGAGCCGACTAGACGATGAGGTAAATGGTGATAATCATCTAGTAATCCATCGACCATAGGAAGGAAATTGGGTAACACTTTAGGCATACCCTTCAAACTGAAGTATTGACTTGCTCTACTCGACACATGAAGGAGCACCCCCCCTGCCAAACACAGCTTTGCAAAATTTAGAACGGTCGGACCTGCAAACAAATCAATGTAGTTGGACATCGACAGAAGAAGTCAACCTGAATTGACTGCTTGTTGGAGAAGAAACCACAAACAAAACGACCGATGGGAACGAAAGCTCCATCGACAACAGCTCTTAACAGTGAGACAAACAAAACATCCCACTACCCCCACCACCACCACCTCCTGAAGGAGATAGCGACATCGATACTGACATGGGTCATAGATCAACACATATCCCCCTCTATGAGGGTGATGAAGACCCTAGAAAACATTGGTTCATCTGTGAGTCAATATGGGAGGAAAATCAAGTTACGGTTGAAGAATGACAAATGGCACAGTTCCCTGGTGCTTTACAGAAAAGAGCACTAACTTGGTATATGACCTATATCTAGAGAGCTCCCCAAGAATCCAAAGCAAACATTAAAGCAAAATTCTTGTCTTTCTTTAAAACTCCAGACGCAAAACATCTGGCAGCCAAAAAGCTGAAAACAACATCTCAGAAACCAGCAGAGTTCGTCCGAGAATATAACAAACAATGGAAAGAACTCCTTAGCCAACTAGACTATGTAATTTACAGACAATTATTAATTCAGTGGTTTCTTGCAGGTCTATCATAGAAAATCCAACATCACATAAGCTTGGAGACGTTTAAAACATATGAATACACACTTACCAAAGCTCTGCAAGTAGAGATGGATGAAGATTTCCTAGCATATCCCTTCGATACCAGGCTAGAAGAAAAACTAGAAATCATGTAGAAATATTTGAAAGAGTTGAACCTCAACAATCAGGATGTCTGGTGCACAAAATGCTCCACGACCGGACACACTAAAGATAACTGTCGACAAGACATAAGTCGACAGGACGTTCATTTTGTTCAGATGAAATGCTTCTGCGACATTTTCCAAGAACATGGAGAACATACAATGAAAGATTTCCCATATAACATGAAAAATGGCAAAGCATCATGGTGCGCAATCTGTGAGGTAAAAAGTCAAGCAACTGCCAATAGCCACTTAAACTTGAAGAATCGACAAAACTATCAAGCAGTCTACCAAACGAATGTAGTCGCACAGAAAAATGATAACGCTTCAAGGAACAATGAACAAAATGAATCAAATAATCAAAGATATGAAGGCTGTCGATATGAGCATTGGTTCGACAATCGTCGTGGAGGATATGGAGGTCAGGGGTGATTCTCTAGAAATTGCGACAATCGACCACAACGGCCCATCTAGTACTTTACATGTTACAAAGAGGGACATCGCTATGCAGATTGTCCATACAAGGATAGAACTGATTTAAATTTTTGTACTAGCTGTGGTGTGGGCAATCACTCATTAGAGGATTGTCCCACCATGCTCGACAAGATTAATAAAAATAAAAATGTTAATGTCTTGTCGTGTGTCCAAAAACATGATGTAATGAATACAAAGGGGCCTGCACATGTAACTTGACAAGGGACAAAAATTGGAAATGATAATCCACGTATAAGTAAAATCAAAGAAAATAATGATTATCCTAATCCAACAAAACAAAAATGACTATATAACGATGCATCAGATATGTTTAAAGAATTTGCTAGGTAAGAAGAAGTCGATGACAGTCGACAAAACACAGTTAAAGAATTAATACGTTCAGGACATGATGATAAATCGGTATCTCAAATACAAGTATCAGACAAAACCCAAGGTATAAAGAAAGAGAGCCCTAGTTCTGCATATACAACAAGTATCTAAGAACCTAGGTGAACATGGATGACTACAAAGCCTAGTAGAAACCTTTACAAGACAAGCTGCTTGATGGTAGGACATCCATCAGTCAAGACTGAAGACTTGAACAACCGCTTCGACTTACTTCATAGAAAGATTCGGAGGAAGGAAGCTGACTAAACATGCACAAATACTTGTATTCATCCAAGGACAAGACCCAGATGAACACATAAGAACATGTGAAAGAGAATGGAGAATACTTGGTTATAAAGACGAACATACATGGCCACACCTGTTTCCCTCGATTCTAGACGACTTAACAAATAAATGGTATAAAATGGAAGAAGCATGAGGTGAAACATTCCAATGGAATGAACTTAGAGAAAACTTCATCAAGGGCTTTAGTTTTATACCACAAAACGAAAAACTAGTCGAAACTGCAAAGCAGATAAAAACATTCATAGAACCGACTAAGAAAAAAAGTCTGATACCAAATCATGACCGACCAAAAATAACATTCAAACCAACAGAATACCACAATCAACAAGACTGCAAATGGAAAATAAAAATACGAAAGGAAAAATCTTTCAATGGAAATCATATCACTCAGAAACAACAAAACTAATTCGAACAGTACTTTAATTCGACACAACCGACAAAGAAGACACCGATCGAATTATTAGGATATTTAGACACTTAGGAGTTATTTAAGATCAACTTCTGTAATATATCTGTTAGGTAAAAGTGTGTTTCTTTCGTATGCATTAGTTTCTTTAGTAAACCAGCCCCTTCTCCCTTCTAGTCTGGAGTCAAACTTTCTGCCACTTGTACTTCCCTTGAAGTATATGCCACCTTGTATCGTCAGCTTGATGGTAGTCTTTTATACTTGAATCATTCCCATCCTAACCTTTCCTTTGTCGTTGGTCGTGTTTCCCGTTATATGCAAACTCCTCATGAAATTCACTGGAAAGAAGCAAAAAGAATACTTCGATATATTCGAGGTACAATTTAGTTTGGGATTCATTATAGTATAGGGGGGAAACCTTTGTTAGTTGGTTTCACTTATTCAAATTGGGCCGGCGATCCTGATGATCGAAAGTCTACTGCAGGTTATGTTTTTAGTCTGGGATCTGGACCTGTCACTTGGGCTTGTAAGAAACAACAAGCTCTTGCTCTTTCTTCAGCAGAAGCAGAATATCGAGCTGCAGTTAATGCCAGTCATGAATCTTTATGGATTCGACAGATCCTTTCATAATTTGGATTCGAGTAGCAGCAGCCTAATCCACTTTGGTGCGACAATCAAAGTGCCATCAAGCTTGCCAAAGATCCAGTTCTACATCAGCACAGCAAACACATTGAGCTACACATGCACTTCATCAGAAATCTTGTTCATGATAGTGTTATTGAAGTTCTCTATTGCCCTACAGATGATTAAGTTGCAGACATCTTCACCAAGTCTCTTACAGAAGTGAAGTTTTCTAAACTTCGGTCTATGTTAGGAGTTTAGGAATGTGTCCTTAAGGGGGGATAGGCTCTAATGCCTCCTTCCTTCTCCTAATAATGTCAATTTTGTAAATCCTTCAATCCTATCCCAAGTTGTTCTTAAGGGGGGATGTTAGGATATTTAGACACTTAGGAGTTAGTTAAGATCAACTTGTGTAANTGGTATTTTGGGAGTACCCTGTGTACCCGAACACGAATGACCGTAGTAGAATTCCCTGCTACATTCTCATAGTTCAAAGAAGGAATTCGACCAATCAATGAAGCCAAAGTAATAGAATGGTTGGATGCCAAAGTTAAAACTAAAGAGTTTGACATATCAAATGATGAACGACCAAAAATGGAAAAAATTGGTGATTACTGGAGTGAAGAGCAAATGACTAAAATAGTAAACCTATTGAAAGAATTACAGGATGTTTTTTCTCGAGACTATAAAGATATCAAAGGGCTAGTCCATGAAATGAGTGAAATGAAGATCGACATCAAACCCGATGCCCAAACCGTAAAGAAAAAGCCATGCAAATTAGCTCATAAATATAAAGAGATAGTCAAAAAAGAGATCGATAATAGTCTCATAGCAGGAATTATCTACCCTATCGACCAGTCAAAATGGGAAATCTCGATGGTCGTCCAACCAAAGAAATACGACCTGACAAAACTGAGGATTTGTGTCGATTTCAGAGAACTAAACAAAGTCACTCTAACAGACCCATTCCCAATGCCACATGCAGGAAAAATCTTAAATGAAGTTGTAGGACATGAATGCTACTCATTTACAGATGGATTCTCAAGGTATAACCAAGTACCAATAGCCAAAGGGGATCAGAAAAATACCACATTCATATGTGAATTTGTCTCATTTGCCTACAAAGTTATGCCTTTTGGTCTCAAAAATGCACCTGCAGTATTTTCAAGAATTGTTGTCAAAACATTTCAGGAATACATCTACAAAATTATGGCAGTATATTTCAACAATTGGACGATTTACTCCATGTTGAAAGATCATTGCAAATGGCTAAGGCTCATGCTGGAACGATGTCGACAAATCCAGTTGTCTCTCAACATAAGGAAATGCATCTTCCTAACTCCTATAGGAATACTACTAGGGAATATTGTATGCAAAGAAGGCATCAATGTCGACTTTGCCAAAATAAAGATTATCCTCGACCTGAAACCATCGGTGAATCCAAAATAGGTTAGAGTACTGCTGGGACATACTGGATACTACAGAAAATTTATTAGATACTATTCAGATATGACCTATCCATTGGAATAAATATTGAGAGAAGATCAGGAGTTCGAATGGACAAAGGAATGTAATATATCATTCGATACATTAAAAAGGAAACTAGTTGAAGCACCTATCCTCAGATTCCTGAATTGGTCGATCAAATTAAATGTGAATATCGACGCTTCAGGCCTAGCAATAGGCACGATCTTAATGCAACCAGTCGACGATGGAATGGAATATCCAATAGTATACAGCAGTAGAAAGCTAAACAAAGTAGAACAAAACTATTCAACAACAGAGAGGGAATCATTAGGTATGGTCTTTTCACTACAAAAGTATCGACATTACCTACTAGCTAACCCTTTTATCTTCTATAGTGACCACCAAGAATTGAAATACCTCGTAAACAAACCTTTACATCATGGAATAATTTGTCGATGGTTATTACTATTCCAGGAATTTGAATTCGAAGTCATTGTTAGACCAGGAAAACTAAATGTCGGACCCTACCACTTGTCGAGAATTGTCATGAGGGAGGAGCCAACAAGAGTCAAGGATGACCTACCAGACGCACACTTATTCTGAATAGAAGCTGTCCCGAAAAAATTAGAGGAAATAACACAATTTCTAGAGAATGGTCAAGCACCAAAGGGCGTGAGCACGAAAAGAAACAAATATTAGCCATGAAAGTTGCACCATACAACCTCATAAACGGATTTTTATATAAAATGGGCTTAGAAGACATCCTCCGATAATGTGTAGTAGAACACGAAAGAGAAAATATCATGCACGAAGAACACTATGGACGGACAGGAGGAAATTTCCAAGCAGATACAACTACCAAGAAAATCCAATAGTCAAGCTATGGTGGCTGAAATTGTACAAGGACTGTAAGAAGTTTGTTATCCAATGCAACCGATGCCAATGACTGGGTCAACCACTTCCTAGTACATAAATTCCCTTAATATAAGTAAACTCAAGTCTGACATTTGAAATTTGGGCCATCGAATTCATAGGACCATTCCCAGTACCATAAAAAAGAATAGGTGCAAGATATATAATAACTGCAGTAGAATATGTAACCAAATGGGAAGAGGTAGAACCTGTTAAAACTTGTTCCAGTGAGTTAGCTACTAATTTTATCTATGAAAAAATAATTACTATATTTGGATTCCCAATAACCTTAATCAGTGACCAAGGATCACACTTCATTATCAAAACCATCAAAACACTGACATAGCAGTTCAAAATTGACCACTGACGAAGTATAGCTTATCACCCTTAGTTGAATGGAGCAATAGAGGCATTTAACAAAACACTAACAAAGGGTCTAACAAAAATCTGCAATACCGACAAGTATTATTGGGATGAGAAAATCTCTGTAGTGCTATGGGATTACAGGACAGCATACAAATGATCGACAGACCCAACACCGTTTCGACTTGTCTATAGCCACGAAGTCATCGTCCCACTGCATTTCCGACAAAAAACACCTGTGATAGCAGATATCCTACACATCAATGTTGAATAAGGTAGGAAGGGCCAACTGATGCAACTAGGCAAACTAGAAGAACATCGACTACTCACTATACAACATCAAGAAATTCAAAAGCAGCAGCAGAAGGCTCGGCATGATCGAAACATCAAAAACAAAAATTTGTTGCTAGAAGATCTTGCTCTGTTGTATAACAGTCGAGTGAAAGGAAAACCCAAAAATCTACACACATAATGGATGGGACCTTACATTGTCGAAGAAATTCATGCCAATGGATCAGTCCGACTAAGGACATTACAAGGCATAGTATTTCGAAAACTTGTTAATGGTGCCCGACTAAAACGGTACCAAAACTAAATCTAAAAAAAATGACCATAACTATCCAGAAGAACCTATAAAAATATAAAAGTGAGAGGAAAGTTTGAAAGACACAGTAGATCGCACTTCGACAACTGACATCCCTACCATCGATAAGCCATCATCGACCACCCTCAGGATCGACATCGACAAATGACTCCAAAGGTCAAATCACACCTTCATGACTATGGTTAAAAGGAGTGCCAAATCCAGAACGCATTAAACGTGACCTCAATCGACCATCCTGGACCATCATTTACGCCATTAATACCTTCATCGACAAGTTCACCACTCACTCCACCTATAAATACTACGTCAGAAAAATATTCCTTACCGCATTTTGAAGAAATAGAGCAACCAAGTACTCAGAAATTTGAGAACAGAAACCCTGTAAAGAAAACCGACCAAGAGACCAACAAAATGGCCCCCAAGCAAACTAGAGCCGCAACTTCCAAAACAAAAGAATTAGAATCCGCTGAAACCCCACTTGTAAGGATATTGAGAATTATTAAGAAAACAAAGGTATAGGAAACTACATGGGAAAAGACATGGGCAGAAATCAAAGAGTGGGCCTATGTGGACAAGAAAATGACATAGGAAGCAGAGAAAATAAGCTGCAGTACCATTATGAGTTACATGAATACACTTTTCATGGCGAGTTTCGGCGGTACCATAATGGAAAACTCTACTTCGACAGACCAGTAGAAATTTTCAGCGAAATCATATACAAGCTTACCGTTCTTTCAAACCAGGGTGACCCTGTTCCTATCGGCATAAAAGACAGATTAGTAGAACGACTAGCAGGGACATCACCAGGGAAGAACTCGAAAGGGCTAATGATCAGTCAAATACAAGCCCTGACACTGCAGATAGTTGCCAAAATCATAGTGACAGGACTCACCCCCATAGGCTGAGTGAGTGATCTAAAGCTATAAATGTTGGAAGCAGTCAACATAATAGCAGACAAGGAAAAATTACCGCTGGGATCAGTATGTCTCCAACATGCTCAAGACCATATGTGAAAAATGCCAGGAGTGGCCTGGAATTATCAGGTTCTCATCACTAATAATTTGGATAGCCATGTACCACTTATGTCCAATAGGAGATAAACAGTTCCAAGAACCTGGAAAATATCACATGTGGCGGTTCAAACCATTCTCACAAAATGGAACACTGAAAGAACTGGAAAATGGAAAATTAATGGTGGAAAATTGGTTCCAGACTCTAAAAGTCCAGACAACTAGATGGAGGGTACCTTAGAACATCCGAAGAATTCTACCAAAAACTGCACATATTCAACTAGAGCTCGACCACACTGCAGTCTGTTATATGCAGGGGGGAAAACCAAAAGAAAAACCTCTCGACTATTACCCAACAGTTGATGAGATCTTCCAAGATCTAGCTCAACAATCCAATACCAAGCTATCGATACTAGCAAGGGCTAAAGAAATGAATCAACATATTGAAGAACCCTTGACCGTCCAAGAAAAAGAGGAGGATTATGAACTCTGCTTATATATCAGTACCTTCATGTCGGAGGATATACTGACAGAGCATAATAGAAAGATTTATCTAATGGCCGTGTCACAACCTCTCCAAATTGGAAGTGTACCAACTGAACATTAGGTGGCCATACCAACAGAACAAAGTATCATCTCGACTCATCAACCGGAGGGCGGAGAAGAGATAGAAGAAGAAATCAAATCAGATAATCCAGTGTATGTTATGACAAAAGAAAACTTAAAGAAAATAGCAGTCGTAAGGAAAAAGAAAACAAACCAGGAAAAAGGGAAAGGGAAGCATAAGCTTATCCTTTCCAAATCAGAAGACGAAGAAGAATTGTTGGCTACTGCTTTCGACATCATAGAAGATGCTGCAACAAACAAGATATCAATCGAGACATAGTTTAAGCGGTTTGTCGACGTAGGAACGAAACAAGGAAGACCGAAAAGGGTAAAAACTACAAACCTTGTAGTTGATAAGAATATTGTTAACTTAGTTTCTACCCCTTCACTCCCATCACCCACCCAGATCACACAAGAAGATATCCCACAGATATCCACCATCATCCCTATCGATATCTGTAAAAATGCCATGCCCAAATCGCTAAAAGAATGGTTCGACCACGATGGCGACTTCCAGGAATTCATTGAAAAGCTCCCTGAATTATTTACATCTGCCCAGAAAATTGCCAACAAATGTCTGTTAATCGAGTCTAGCTCAGTACACCAGACCTTCTCACAGCAGATAGGCCAAATACCCCAGAAACCAATATCTGTGGGAACTATCAAATCCATATTCTTAAGGAACCCCGACAAGAAATCTCAAATTGTAGCAAGCCGCACTTCATCCTTTACCTTATAAGATATATCCCATCCATTACCAGCCAATGAACCAGTAAGAGACTCAGAAAAAGATAACCAGGAGGATAATTTAGCAATCAACCAGGTGATCGACAACCTATTCTCTAATGATCCAGCCAACTCACCACCAGACGTCGAAGATCCCTCATCGACTGAAAACATCCTGACCACACCAATTACATTGGACCATTCACCATGTCCATCACCATCACCATCACCATCACCATCTCCCTTCAAAGAAAGATTTTGTTCCTGGGGGAGACGTTGGAGGAGCTAGTCGGTGAACCGACTAGTCGAATAGCTGACTAATTAGAGATTAGGTCGGCTGCATGAAGTCGTGTCAGTTGAATGAACTAACAGGTAGTTATTTGTAACCGTTTGTAATCATATATATTAGGTTGTTGAGCTAGATAAGAACTTAATTCAGTTTTTGTATATGTATGGACCCTCATATAATATAATATAATCTATTACTTCCTTATCTATTCTTGTCTCTTGTATCTGTTATGTTTCTATGTGTATTATTGGTAACCCTACGTGATCTGTGAGATTAAAACAAACCTCAATCTCATATTTATTGTTGGGGTACATGGGAATTTTGAAAATAGCAGTAGAAGTGGCCAAAGAATTAGCTATACCATTCTGCAATCTGGGAATCAGAGTAAACTTTCATTCTTCAAAGAATTCTATCAAATCTAGGGCAGCATTTATGTAGCTTCTCATCCTGGGATGTCTGGCCTGATAATTGCCTTACATTTTCTTAATCACCAACTTAGAGTCCCCATGTATCACCACCCTCCTGACTTGGAAACATTTCAGAATTTGAATTGCCAACATCATAGCCTCATATTCTGCCTCATTATTTGTGCAATCAAAGTCTAATTTATAAGAATAATTTAAAGCACTTTCTGCCTCAATGTCTTGTTCAGAGTATGGTAGGAGCCTCATGGCTGCAACTTTCTTCACTGAGATATTTCTTTCCACAGGATGATCCAAGGAAAGAGATCTGATACTACTGCAATATTCTAAAGTCTGATATGCATACATGAACACTAACCACTGATGCAAATTGAATAAAATTTCTGAGACAAATTTACAAACACTCAATGGAATTTCAGAGTGGGTAATTCAAGGAGTTGTGCTGGGAAATTTGCAGGCAGGGGAGAAGGCCAAGGGAGGAAACCAAGGTTAAGTTTCATAATAGTGAATTCATTTCCCCTAACACATTTATATTGGGGACCATTCAGTTTTCAGAGTCCTCTATGTAGAAACCTACTCCCACGCTTTTGGGTCACCCAACCATGAAACTAGGGAAATTTATTCAGTATCGTCGACCAGGGGATTGTGTAAAATCACAGAGGTGTTATCAGGCCTTCATAAATCATAAAATATTGTTTGGGATAGTTCGTAACAGATCTGGAGAGGTCTGGAGAGTTTAGGAAAGAATTGGGTTTTTTAGGAAATTTTTGCCTAGGGAAGTCCTGCGCAATGGAGGCTCCAAAAACATTGTATGGCCTAAAATAATTTATTATATGGAAGTATGTATTGGTATTTTGTTATTTCAGTGACACACAACAACTTACAGAATCAAAAATTACTGAATATAACTCTCTGAATTGAAAGAACAATAGACTAGTCAAATTTAACTAGTAATCTAGCTAGGGTGTGTAAGTAAGATTGGAATTCATAAAAGAATTGTATTAGACCTGATAAATGAATTTGAAATAACCTAATACATATTATTACAGAATAATTAACCATCCAAACTCATTCCCATGAACAAGGCCCAGTTATTACTGCACTACAATGTTGAAATCCCTCATTTTAGTGACTAGTTAAGCTTATACATGGAAAACTGAGTATGCAAAAATAACAAACAGAATTATTATGACCTGACAGAGATAAATAACAGTATTTATCATCAGATACACATCAGAAATAAATATATTGACTGACCATTACATCGGAGGACTCAAAATGATGGGCAGGAGGCCCAAAATTGGACATGATAGAGACTGAGAGCATAGGTGAATATTGGGATTCACTCGAGCTTGACTTGACTGAGATGGAGGCTACAAAAAAAGACTGATAAGACTTCATTGGCTGAACATTATGCACTCCATACCTGAAAAGAGAAGGGAATGTGAATGGAGTGGGGAAGGAAAGGTTTGTGGCTCATCTCCCAAAGCTCTGAGGTGCATCACTCAGAAAACTATGCTTCACATAACAATGCACCAATAATTCATCAACTAAACTAGTAAATGGAGATCAAATTCTCCTTTAATATATCTATGGGTGACATGCTTAGCAAGTAGAGGCAATAGGTGACCTATGAGAATAAGTCAACACCTAAATCCCCAACCCTAGCCAAGTCATGGGCCCTCCTTGAGAAAATTGGAATGTAGGGGCCAAGTGGAGATGTTTCCCTGTCCAGGTCATCCATCTAACTTTGAAATTGCGCCCTCCTTAGTCAAAATTTGATGCTTTTTATCCCTGACAGCTTTTATGTTTTCCCCTGCTTTTGAGACTGAGTCTCCAAAAGGAAGTTGCGCCCTCCTTTGCCAAAAATTTCTTGCTTTTGTTTTGACAACTTTTCTGAGCCTCCAAAATCAAACTACACCCTCCCTAGTTAATTGTTTCCTGCTTTTAGTATGACAGCTTTTGTCATAGATTTTGGGCACTTTCCCTTTTCTCTCTGACTGCTTTTTTCATAGAGTTTCCACTTTCTTAATCTCCTCCCTTGGAAATTTGTCTTGCCAATTGTCCCTGATGCGGAAAGCTCAATTCCACATGTTATTTGCACAATAATTAATTAATGGAAATAATTAAAATCAAGTACATGCCTTAATAATAAATATTTAGCAAAATTTTCCTAGGCTAATTAATTAACGCCTCATAAATAATATTTGGATAAAATTCCCTAGGTGAGGTAATTAATGCATCTTTGACCCCCCAATGTGTTGGGCATGGTCAACACTTTTATGTCCAAAAATATGGGGACATGACATGTGCAAAAAATACAAGGCATAACATATTTGGAACTATTTGAGATTCTACATGGGAAAGGGGAACATGGCGAAGCTTGTGCATGCATAAAAAATGCAATTTACAAACAAGAATAGAAGGTTACCACAACTTCCATCATTGAACATGCAATATCTATTGTTAGATGGTGTTGTTTTAAAATGGTATATGGACTCAACAAGAAGGAAAAAAGGGGACTTCAGAAGAAAAGGACATGTGTAGATATATTTTGGGGAGGTGGTTGATATTGATCAAGCACATAAATTTGAATAAAAAATAGTACATGGCACTCATGGATTTCATTTGGTTCAAAGCTCAAACAATGTTATAGTCGAACATGGACAAGAAAAATTTCTTTCTTATGTGGCCCATGTAGAAGCAACGAATGGGATGATTGTGAATCCAAAGACTTAGTTGATACATGGGATCGTGTATCACTTATCATTATTTCATGTATAACTATTGAACTACCCTGATTGGAGGAGGGAAAATCACTTATTTCAATGTATTATGATCATATATCAAATCTTGTACAACCAAGTTTAATGAATATCATATTAAATTTTATCCACTAGTATGAATGTACTATACTTTGACTATTTAGTGGATCATGTGTTGGAACTTCATTTTTTGTAGGAGAAATATATGTAGTGGCTGGAACAGAAGATAATGAAGGGGGCACTAATAGCTGGTTGGCACATTGCTTGGAGGGAAAACAAATCCTCATTGTATCAGTAAAATATGACAAATGCAATCAATTTCTTATTGTTTCAATGGTTATTAAAATAGAATATCTAACACATGGTTATCGAACATATAAGAACAGTGGTTATGTATTTCAAGATTATAAAATAGGTAAATCTATATATCACTTTACAAACTTCCAACTACAAACAATGATAAGGAAGAACTCATCAAAGATATGATACTTCATACCTCACCGTGATCATGAAAAGTTAATGGATATCATTAGTATTAGGAATTATCCAAATGTATGCTTAAATTACCATAGGAAAGTAGACAAGTTAGATAAACTAACATGCACACCCTTGTGTTGTACTCCAAGGTATGTGGGTTGTTTTTTATTTTTATTAATTTTTTCAATACATTTATTTATATTACTCATATTCTTTCATAATGAATGAGTCTAACACTGATGTCCTTCTATGTGACCAACTTATATAAAGAATCATAGACACATGAAGGCTTATCAATAAGAACAACGGTGTTTTTCAACATCACCAAAAATAAAATAAAAAATGGTAGTGCTCAAGAGACAAATATCAAAATATGACCACATAACAACCAACTCATAAACCTCCACTACTATATAATCAATGTAGTTATTACCCACCATTGTTCGCCCTTGTTATTATCCTAGCCACTAAAACTTTCACCTACATTTCAATATTGGCATCTCCTTTCAAAAAAAATTCTAAACTCTCAATGTGTTCTTAATATTTCATTCATCGCCTCTCATCATCCCTTCCCCCTCATTGACCACATGTTTCCTATACCTACACCACCTTGCACTATGTTCCCTCTTTATTCACACCTCTTAAGATTGATTAGGCACCTTATTCTCAAAGGTATTATAATATTATTTACTCCAACACATTAATCCTACTAATTTTAGTTTTGGTAAGTGATTCCTTTGCTCATATTGCATATATCCCACCAACAAAATCAATATATTTATGTTTTCTATCCATTTGACAATTACCTCCATATCAAGTATAATTTTTCTGATACTATCAGTTTGGCACACTTCTCTCTAAAGTATCCTGGGAACTCTTCTCCATAAGGGAGGTTAGATTTGGGAAGTAGTTAGAATATATATTATTTAAATGGAGCAAGTTGAGAATATATGTTCACTTTTGGTTAGGATTAATGTTGAATTTTTCCAAGAGGGTGTTATTTATTTACTATATAGAGGTATTTTCCCAAGTAATGAAGCAAGAAATACCATCTAAGTTTTTTAATTGCTACATTATTTTATCTTTTGCTATGGTTTTCCACTTTCCTTGCTCATGGTTTTCTTAGACGAGGCTCTTTGACCCTCATCAAACATGATTGCCACTGACATTGAGGAAATGTTTACCCTAACCATAGATGTGGTGTTTCTAACATTTAGCATGGTGGTCAATTCCATTCAACTAAGTTCCACGTGTTCCCTCAAAATTTTGGAAGCTTTTGATATTGGAGGTGATAAGTAGATGTTTTTTTTAATTCTATGAGATTTAAAATCCTTTAGGGTCAAGTAATCATAGCCTCTCAAAGGACTATAATTTTTTTTCATTTGCTAGTTTAGTAAATTTGGACCTTTGTTAATTTATAAATTTAATTGTTTTCCATACCCTACACAAAGAAAAGAATAATAATATATTAAGGTTCATGAATATTATTCTTGCATAAAAAAAAAAAAAATTTAAAGATCAAGGATTGCCCCTACAAGTTGTAATGTTTGAAATAAATTTTAGAAAATGATGGCTCAAGACCTCTATAGAAGAATATTTGTCAAATATTTTCTTAGAAAATAAAATGAAAATCTAAGTTCTTTTCCATGCTTATTGTTTATTATTAAGCAAATTTTTAACACTGCACTCTAGATCACACCAACTTTTCACTTCTATGAAGGAATATCTAAAAGTTCATTATTATGACATTCATATATTGCTAAAGTTTCCATCACAGTATCATGTTGGATCATTAGTAATGTAGGGATGTTTTGTTAACAATAATAATGGCATTTGAGCAATGTTTATTCTAATATTGTTGAGATAAGAGAGTGCGTTGAGGCCACATTAGCGTTTACATCAATTTTCTTTGTATGCAACTTTGGAGATTTCATTCGAAATGATGTTTTGAAAAATACATGGAAGGTGGTTTCAAACAAATGGATTTTCATTCATAAATGTAGTCTAATGTTTCTTCCATGCATTCTAGTTGTTTCCAACACCTTGTGTAGATGTAATAGTGTTTTTTGAGAACATTCTCTAGCTAAATAAATGTATATGCAATGCATCATATTGTGTTGCGTAATTGCATACACCAAATATTTCCCTTCTTGAATAGAGCCTAGAGTATTGATTCAATATACCATTATACCATTTGATGAACATATTTGGGTCTTTGCACCTTATGGAGTAGGCATAGTGCTTTAGGGATTTTCTATATCCAAGCTTGGCATTTTGGTGCTTAAAAATGATTGTTGGAGAAAGAGGGAGATTAGATTACAAATTTCAAAGTGCCTACTTTCCCAAAGTTGAAAAGATAGAACACTAAGGGATCCTTTGTTATTAAATACATTGAGATTTATGAACCCTAGCATTGGATGCCTATGCTAAGTTTTTTGGAAAGTGAATCTAGTTCCAATCCTCTCAAATGCTCATATGGGTTTCGATGGAATTTGTTGAGAAATATAGGGATATTTGTTAAAGCATACTTTTCCAAATATAATGTGTCCATAACATCATGAATGTGTATGTCCTTATTAAAACAAAAAGGTGCATGCATCAAAAGGATACAATAGAGAATTGTATTTTTTATTATTATATTCATCATACTTCCCCTTGGATCAAGATGTTTACAAGGAACAAGGAAACATATTATTGAATGTGTAATTTTGGATATCGACATATTGGGACACTTCATAGTTTGACCAATCTATGAAGATTTGTATATATTTGTAAATATAATTAGTGTACACTTAAAATAAATAAAATATTTTATATGGGTATCTTATTAAGAAGATGAAATGGTGATTAAAATGTGGATGACAAACTCTATTTATGGGTTATTCTAAGTTTTGAGTTTCACTAGTGATGATTTTTCTAGTTGAGGGGGGGGTGTTCTTTTTCTTCATATGTATAATTATTTTCAAAGAGGATAACTTTCTCATTCTTCCTTTCTATGTATCTATTGTTTTCTTAAGTTTTGTCTCTCCCCACTATCTTGAATTAAGTTTTAATTAATAATTCTACCAAATCTTGCATAAAGGTGAAAGTTTGGTTGAGTATAAGGATATCTATATAATAAATTGTGAATTTTTCATGTATGAACAAGAAAATGGTGTGTTAAAAAACTAGTCAAAAGGGTCAACTGCTCATGGGAATAATGTAATTTTTGCATTAAAGGGTCAATTCTTGAAAAATATGATTTGTGAGTGCGTAGATAACATGGTCGCATTGGTATTTTCCAAATGAAATTTCTAGATCTTACAACGCTAAATTCCATTTATTTATTTTTTGTTATGCCCCCAAACCAAATTCATTGTGTGTTCCTAAATTCATTCAAGAGGTGAGTTACAACTCGCTATAAAATGAGAACTAGGACTCGGATTGATGAACTGTTGACTCTTTTGGACTAGTGACATTCTATTACAAATATGGGCACCCCTCTCCTATGATTCAATGGCCAAGATATTTTTTTATTTGACAATTTATGGAACTAGGGTTGTTTTTGTTCATTAAATACAATATAGTTTTTGCATTTAAGCAACAATTATTCAAAATTTTAATTCATGAGGATATGAAGAGTGGTCATGTTGGCCTTGTCCAATAAAACTTTTTCAAGCTTAAGACACTCAATTTTATTGCTCCGTTTGGTTTTTATGACCCCAGACCAAATTCATCATGTATCTCTAACTGCCTTGAAAAACTAAGTTACAATTCACCATAAAATGAGAGCATGGACTTGGATTGATGAATAATTGATTATGTTAGACTCATGACAATGAAATATAGCTAGGGGAACCTCTCTTTTGTGATTCCATAGCCATGGGATTTTTTTATTCAATGATTTCTAGAACTAGGGGCTTGCTCTTTAACATGAAGTGAACTTTTTGCATTGAAGGGTAAATTCTTGGAAACTTTGATTCATGAATGCATGGATAGCATGTTTATGTCATCATTATCCAAAAAAACTTGGTGGAGGTTACAAAACTCAATTGTTTTGACACACATTACATTAGATCTTCTAACCAAACTCGTCCTACTCATTTGAATAGTGCCACTAATGGTTGATCAATCTTGACTACTAAAAGAGTACAAAGGTGGGTACATAGAAATATTTAATCTCCAAGGATATTTTCATTATACCCATTGACCCAAGTCATTATTTATATGCCAAGTCACCTGGGACACCCTATTATTAAACTCCAAATTTCCATTATTTACATGGGTTGATTACAGACAATATGATTGTCATCATTAAAAATAATAATAATGGTAACACATGTGCTGAGAGACTCAATTTCATACCTATTTTGAAAAAAATATTGAGTATCATTTCGACTCTTAAGGTAAAAATTAAGGTGAATGTTATAATCAAGGTAAGGATTTGCATAGAAATTTCATGAAAGACAAGATTTAATGCAAGTTTTAGAAATTTCACCAAATCTGAAAATCACTTTAGGATAGAATCAAAATCTTATCATGCATAAAACATACATGAAAATTAATTTATGATAGAAATAAATCATCCCTATCTTCTTCAATAGTAATGTTAAATCACTCGACAACTTCAACCCTAGCTTATGTCAAACCAACAATATCTACAAGTGTTCAAATGTACCAAAAATATGAAGCTAAAGATAGTTGAAAAGCAATTCTACAATAAGACAATTTTGGAAAAATTACTTTATATGCATGCACACATGCATGCGCGTGCACACACACACACACACACACACACACACACACACACACACACACACACACACACACACACACACACACACACACACGNCATGCGTGCGTGTGTGTGTGTGTGTAAAGATAAAGGACATGTACATGATAATCTCATATGACGGATAACTCCTCTATTTATACAAATCCCTAGTTTAGGAAAACAATGAAAATCCTAGATCCACCAAGGATCCTCTACAAACTAACATCAACACTAGCAAGCATCCTTAGCTCCAAGAAATGCATCTCCTCTCTCCTCCTCATCAACAAGTACAACCTAGGTTTTAATCCACATAATCATAACTCTATTATCTCTAAGGGATTAAACCCAAACCTTAGTATTCAATACGATTCAAGAAACCCTAATGCTTCCAACACCGAAGAGATAAAGTACAAATAAAGAGAGATAGGAAAGTGATATCTTCCCCGTTCCTATCTAACATAAGATAATGAAGTGATGATATATTACATAATGACTCTCTCCTTACTCTATATATATATGAGAGATAAGGGAGGCTAATAATAAATAGGTGGGCCTAAACCCTTACAAGCAGCCTACTATAAGCACAAATAGGCTCACACATGTGAAGAACTATACTCCAAGGGTACACATCTCAATATCCAAGGTTATGTCATACACAATAAAGGTTCCAACACAAGGGAATTTCACAAGATGTTTCCAACACTCCTCCTACGAGCCTCTAAGGACTCCAACTCTCCTTTTAATCCATGTGCTCCATCGAGTGCACTTCACAAGCATTAGAAATATGGAAACCCAAGCATCCCCAAGTAAAGTACAAGACTTCATACAAGCATATAAGCCACCCCATGGTGTCTAGGGATCAACACCCTCCTTTGGAATGATAAAAAATCATCTTCCAATTTACAACATCCTATCAAGTGAAAAACCAATGTCCACATGGACATCATGAAGAATGTCCTAATTTTTTTCAATATCTCCAACACTCCAAGGAAGAATGTCATGAAAGCATCCAATTGAGGTTAAGAAAACACTAAGTGATACAAATCAATGTGAAATTCTATCATGGACATTCCAAGGCCTAATCATACACCATGTACCCTATATTTGATGAAGCACCCATGAACATGGTGTAAAAAATTTGGATTAACCCCTAAAGATAACATGTTGATCAGTTGAATTGTGTCATTTTGGTTGATAATTAAAATCTATAACAAGGTATTAAGGTTAGTTTAAAATTGTTTTATTATTTGACTCATATTATTTTGGTCCATGCATGAAATTTAATGGGATGCTTGGTAGTGTCCATACATGAATAATGCATTTAAGGTTAGGTCATGAGTTTATTCATTCAATTAGTGACATAGTACATTAATGCTTAAAAGAATAGAACTAAGTGTAGGGAACTAGAACTTAATGTAGCTGACTCCTAATTGATCTTGACTAGTCACCAACTGAACTCAACTGATGAAGGTTGGTATCGGCACTCTCAGTGGCTCCTAATTTGTAGGGATTGATCAAGGAGGCTCCTAAATCGATGCATGCAAGTGCAATCAGTGGCATTTCGCCTCAATTAGTGTTCCCCACACTTTAGTAACTAGTGCATGTGCCTTTATTAGGCCAAGTGGACCCAATTGTGTTAGTGACTAAAAATATAATGAAAGGGCTCCCAATTTAGACATGACTCCTGATTTAGACATAATGACCAAATTGGACAAGGGAGGATTATAATCCTAAACCCCCCCTTGAATGCTAACTTGGATAATTTGTGGGCCCTAGTGACTAAGACCATAGGTCACCCATTACAATAAGTAAAGTAAAGTAACTGCTCAACACAAGGAGCTGGGGAAAAAAACACATGGGAAAAAATCCCCCCCTCTAACTAAGCAGGTAGAATCAAGATTCAAGTTTGAAAAACTTAAAAATGTGTTGGTGCAATCTCTATGATGTAGCGGAGCAGCATGCATGATTTTCTGTGCACAGGTATCCTGGGGCCTGGCATGTATACTTCTCCATCTTCTCCCAATGATGATGGAAGGAAGGAGGAATGTAACTTTCTCCTCTTGCTGGATGAAGAGGTGTATGATCCACTCTATTCTTATAAATGTAGTGATACTGAGACCTTGCTATGTATCATATTACAGGGAATCTATTGCATCTCTCTGAAGGAGGTAAGATTGCATGACATAGTGCAAGGGTCTTTCCCTTCTGAGTGTCAGATGGATTTCCAAACATCTTCCTAGCTTCCAGTTTGGAAGTAGGGAATGGGTATGGATCTGAATCACCCTGAATATCGATCTCATAAACTGATACAACTGGATCTGCAATACTAGTGGAAACTGAAAAATAAGTAGATGAATTTTTTTTACCTTCCCTTGCAAGTGGCTGCCAAGAGTGCACTGGTTCTGAAAATGGCATGAAGTGTGAGAAATCATATGCCTTGGAGGAATGATTTCCAGCACCCTTCTCTATGATGTTCCCAGTAGACATATCTATGATCTCCACTGAGTGAAGACCAAATATGACTCGCTTTGGAGAGCGAGTATGAGTCATCTGGTATACAGATAACAGGTTTGTAGTTAGGGAGGGAACATAAAGCACATCTTTTAACTTTCCATGTTCAATCTTGATAGATCCCTTGCCTTTGGCTTGAAATTTATTGTTATTTCCCATCTGAATACTAGGACCATCAAAAGACTGCAAGGAAGAGAATGATTCTCTGGATGCAACCATATGATTGGAAGCTCCAGAATCAATGAGGAAGGCTTATGTTGTTGAGCAGCTAGCCTTAAGTGCATGGCATGTCTCTTGATGTTCTATCATTTCTTCTCTATGGTCAGCCTTCCTTGCACTAGAAGGTACAGTAATGTTATGTTTCTTCATAAGAAGAGACATTTCATCAATTTTTCTTCTCATACAGGAGCTTTCTAGATGAAATCCCCTTCCACAGTAAGAACAGAGTGTCTTTCCTTTTCCATTCTTCTTGCTTCTCTTTGAACCTGAAGTTTCTTTTGACTGCTCTTTCTCTATAGGAGACTCATCCTTTTTCTTCCCTTTATCATTCGCTACCTTAGGTCCTCCTACAACCATTGCTTGATCTCTGGAATATCGAATGATCCCCATTTGGATCAAGTTGTCATGCTCCTGAGTGAGAGATTCAATGAAGGATTTAAGAGTAGGCATCTTCCAGTTTGTAGTAGAGAGCTTCACAGAATGAAATGTTGATACAAAAACTGAATAGTTTGCACCAAGTTTGGAGAGAATGGCAAGGATGAGTTGATCATCCTCCTTCTCAACCTTGCATAGCTTCAATTGGAACACTAGATTCTTGAATTTTGTGAAGAATCCATTTATTGTTTCTAAATTGGCTAGATGAAGAGATATTAGATCATTCTCCAGCTGATGGATCCTCAGATCATCCTTCTTGTCAAATAAGGAGGCAAGCTTATACCAAACCTCCTTGGGAGTCTTCAATCCATTTCTATGGAAGAGAAGGTCTCGAGAGGGTGATAGGAACTGTTAACCCAAAAAATCCCTCAATGAGCTCTATGTAACCTACACCACCCAAAGACATCTATCTCACTACCCTCATTTGACCCCCACACCCTCGCAAAGGCTCAAAAACATGAAAAGGGGCTTAAAAACAGCTAAAAAGAGCCAAAATAGATCTCATAGGGGATAAAACCTCCAAAAAGGGGCTAAAACCCCTCAAAGGAGCTTAAAATTCCCAAAGGAGCTAAGAATTGGGTGAAAGGAGCTTAAAGCCCAAAAAAGGGGCAAAAGCCCTGACCAAGGGCTTAAAACCCTAAATATCTAGAAAAAGCTATAAATAGAGGGGTGGGGGTCACTCTCAAAACACTCCTTCTCTCCCTATCGTTATGTTTCATGTGTGTGTGACTTGAGACCCTTTGCCTCTCAATCTATTCACCCCTCTCTTCCCTTGCTCCATAAGCCAAGACTCCATCCCATTGAGAGGTGCTCCCAAAGCTAGGGCATGGTGGCCCATTTCCACAAAGAAGGTATAACCATTTGTTTTTGTTGATATCTTATATTTTTAGATTATTTTGTTTACAGGTTTATGTACTCATAGTTTGCTGCAGGTTCTCCTCTGATTCCCTGTGGCCATCTCTCATTTTCCTAACAAGTTTCCTGCAAGGTTTCATAGCTCAGAGCTAACATTTCTTTGTAGGGTTTTATTTCAACTAATAGGAACCCTACCCTTTCATCCTATAGATAGAAGGTATCTTTTCCTGCCTGTAGCTAAGGTGAAATCCCTACTACAGATCTGGCAACCATACCAGGTCGATCCCACAGGATCCCTGGATTGTTTTTTCAAGTTTCAGTTTTTATTTCTGCTTTCTTAACATAGTTTTAGTTTCTGTTAAATATGGTTTAGATCTTTGTTTTTTCATATTTAAGTTTACATTTAAGCCTCCTTAAGGCCAAACCAAACCCATTCGGCCACAGTACAAGTTACTGCTTACCAATCGTAGCTCAGGTTAAAAAAAAATCAAGTTTTCGGGCCAGGTCACTCTTATCAAGCTGAAAGGGGTGACCAGGTTGACCATTAAGTCCTGAAAGGTGTGACTTCCCTCTTAGGGAGAAGATTGATCCTATTTTTAGTTTCTGAGAGACCCACTCGCCTGATTTTGGGAAAATTTGGTGACCCCCTCGCCACATTTTCCTGAAAAAGGGTGATCTATCTCTCAGATTCGGTTTTTTAATCTATTTAGAGTGTCAGTGCAGCTTAGCCGCCTTTGTCTAGCAGTCTGTTTTAATATGCATACAATCTGTGTAAATCAATGATAGATTTTACTGGTTAATGATATAATGAATCTGTTTTAAATCTTGAGTAAATTACTGTAGTTTAAATTTTAGTTTTTAATAATAATTGGAAAATAACTCCTCGCCTAGCCCTTCCTCCTCTACCCAGTCATCACCCTCTATGGTATTCTGGGATAAGACAAAGGGTGAATCCAATATAGTAATAGGCACTTCACTTGTGATTGCTTTAGACCACTAAAAATGGGTGACTTGGAAGGTAGAGGGGGTGGTAGGCCCAGAGGGCCTCATGACATTTGCATCCTCCCTGTTGACTAACCTTGCACTCGGAGAGTGACCTGAGGATCTAAGGATGGGATTAGTCCCATTATGTTGAGAGCCCGTCACTCTTTCCTCGTCGAAGAGGAATACAGGTGTAAGGAATTCACCTAGTAAGTCTACCATAGTTCAGATTCATTAATGGCATGTTTCAATTTTTCTATTCACAATTTACTGGTTTCATAATAATTTACCCATGTTGTAAGTTCTGTATCAAACCAAAAAATATCTACAAAATATTCATAAACCATACAAGAATCCACCAAGTGAATAACATAAAATAATAAAAAATACAATGGACATACACACAACCATACCAAATAATATAACCAAACTCAGTTCATGATGTTGAGCCATCCATTAAAATCTATTAATTTACACTAATTCAAACACTTGCAATATTTGAGGACATAAGTCCCTAACTGCCTTAACCATGGGAAGTACTTGGACTCAGCCCTAAAACTCATTGTGAGGAGTACCATGAGAACCCCAAAGTAGATGGCCACTGAGAGGAATTGCCAAGTGAAACGGGCAACGACCCCTACCGATTGACTAGCACTCCCGTGAAGAAAAATCCAAGCGATGTCTCTTGGCAGTCTTGGTGGTCGAGTGACCACCTGAAAGCCAATAGGAAGCCACTAAAACCAAGGTCTATAACTTCACTACCAGATTTCACCACCTAAACTACCAACCAGACACAATTGATCCCCCACGCTCTTCCTCACGCATAAGAGGCGATCCACCACAGTTCGGGTCCTTGAACCAACACCATTGAGACAATTCTCGACAACCCTCTACACCGTCAGAAGGCCACATAGCCTTTGATTTAGACTCATATTCATATCAATATGAGCCAGATCTACACACTACACCATCTAGCACCATGGCTGGTTGTAATTTCCCCGACCCTTCGACCGGCGAAGAGGACGCTACCATGCCATTAACCATCCGGGAAACTAGCCCCATGAACATGTACATAAATGTAATACTGAAATAAAATGATTTGAAGTAAACATGTAGAGATGCATAATTATTCAACATACAGTGGAAGCAAAACCATACATTCAAGCATTCAACATGTTCATCATAATTTATTAGACATCAAATATAATTGTGAATATAATTGCAGAGATGAAATAGACAAGAATACTTATCTTGTGAGGAATTCGTCTCACAACTAGCCACGTCACTGCAACATTCCACCCAACCATAGGCTAGTGTGCTCCTTAACCTCTCAGCAACACTACCACCCCTGAGCTGGGCATGATTCCCCAAGGAATAAGGAACAAGCAGGCTTACACATAGCCAAGGATACACAAATCAGCCAAGCCAACATAGTTGGGTTTATCAGGTTATCAAGGAGCTAGGAAAAGCTGAATGCTAAGCTGGTGATATCATTGAAGAGCTAAGGGCACCTACACCAGAACTAGCTTGACTTCTAGGACACCCACACACACCCAACACAAGGAAATCAGTCCCTTCTCTGCTACACAGTCCCTCAGGCCTTGACCTCCCTTCCAGTGCTATTTAGGGGTTGTGGAGAAGAAATCCAGCCCTCTAGCTCTGTCTGTGTGGCTCCCAAACACACCAGGTTTATCAAGCAAACTAAGCCTTCATCCCCACTCCAACACAATCCGAAGACCAACCACTACATACATGCAGCAAACAAGCGATTCATAGCTTGGATGGGGAAATCTGATTCTTGAGTCGTTCTTGGCCCTATCATGGCCAAAACAACTCAATAATAACCACAACAAACTAAAACGAAAAAGAACCCACATTGAACCACAAATCATGGGGAAAACAATAGCCTCGATCTCAACATTGAAGCAACAGGAAATACACAGCCCGAAATAGAAGAAGAAATCAGACTCTCATCCTAGACAGGGAAAACATATACATAGGACCACAAGTCAGTATGGAAAACACACACACAGCAGCAGAAATCGTAAATGTCTCATTCATAGGAACAAAATCATGGATGACAAAAATGGCTCCCTCAGCTCTCTGCGTGAGGAAAACGATGGAGAATCCCGACCTATGCGTGAGGAAAACAGCCCCAGCCTGTGCGTGAGGAGAACAGAACCACCATCCCTGCGTGAGGATGACAAACAATGGAAGAATGGTGGAGAATGTAGAATGGAAATCCTCTGCTTTCCTTTCCCACGTGAAGTGAAAGGGTCTGCTGGTGGAGTGTGCATGTGGGCAAGGACTGACAGTCTTGCCACACACCACTTTCCAGCAATAACTGCCCCAACTAACAACAGTATTTTTAATGTGGTAGTTGGATGATGAGACAAGGAAAGGTGAGTAAGTCAAAAGGGTTTAACAACTGACACATGGATTTTCCCCATTGGCCCAAAGTTTAATAATTCCCCCTCTTTATCCTTAGGAAAATCATGCCCTTTTCATCATGTTTGCATTGACATAGCTGGTTGGGGTTCATTTTAATTAAATTGCATATTTACATGATGCCAAAACTGTAATGTGATGTATATCATGATATACCATCGGCAACGATTTCAATCACCGAAACATAAAACAACCAAATCGATGGTGGGGCTTTGCCTTTAGCTCCACACCACGATTAATTACAATATATACATCATATACATTTAATGCAAATGGGGTCGAAACCAGGGTGTTACACTGGTGCAAACCCAGATCCATTTTTTGGCTTGGTGATTGGTAGTGGACCCACGTCCATACCCCACACCACCACAAACACCCATGTTGGTGGTCCTAGCACCATCATGGAGACTGTCATAAGTCAGCTACCTCCACCTGTACTTACCAATCAAACTATCCCACCTATCATGCCTGGGGGCAGTGGCCCATCCACTCACACTGTCCTACTTGGCATGCCTAGGGGCAGTGGCCCTTCCACCTGCACTATCCCTCCTATCATACATGGGGGCAGTGGCCCTTCCACTCACACTGTGCCACTTACCATACCCGGCGGTAGTGGCCCATCCACAACTGTTCCACAAGTACCCCCAGTCACGTAGGTACATCATGTTCCTACAAACCCCACCACCATTACTAGTCCGTCACACATCAACCTTGGGTCAAACTTCCCTTTCATGGCATGCCTCAACCTCCCTAACTTGGCTAGGTTAACCAACAACTCCATCTGTCATCAAACCTTTTGGCCTCCCATGCCAAGCAAACACCCCTCAGACATCCCCAAGTTTGAAGGGAAGGCATGGGAGTGCCCCCAAAACCATATCATGAAGTTTCACCTATGGTGCTCATGAAGGAGTGGAAATATTTCTATATTTCCACCAAAACACTGCAACCCACATCACCGACCACATTCACCAGTGGAAGTGACGTCGCAGCTTGTGCAAGATCAAGCTTGATGATAGGATCTTCTTGGACTGGTTCTTGAAAACCTTACTGCCACCTATAGCCAAGGACGTTGCCTCCAAACATCCCCAAATAGAGGAAGAGGCCATCCTGAAGGCCCAACAATTTGATCTCATTTACACACAGTCTGGATACCTCTACACTATCATTCCAGATTCTCCCCATGCAGGAACTTCCTACCGTGATGCGGCGAGGGAATCCCACGCCACAGATGGAATCATAGGTTCTGTCTCCCACCAACCACAGCACCATCCGACACCACCTATGATGACACCGCAACCAAGCAACACCCCTAGTGTTTCCTACCCAATCCAAGCTCCTGACTATGCAAGAATGATGTCCCAATCCGGAGCTACGAATTCTTAAGCACAACCTGTGCCACAGCAACAAAATCATACACCTACTTGGCCAGCCCAACAATATGGGGGATAGGTGCCCACATTTGTAGCACCCCCAGCCCCCCAAGTCTACTATGCACATTCACGCAAGCCACTAAAACCCCCGCCCCAGCTCTGCCTACTCCTATGGGACAAGTGTTTGCACAACAAAACCGTCCCACCCAACCAGCCCCTAATAACCAACAAGGGAAAGCCAGAAACAACTGAGCAAGGAATCAAGGTAAAAACCAACTGCAAGGAGGCGGTCAACAACTAAATCCTCCCAACAACATCGAGGCAAACTGGCTAGTTCAAAACCCCCAGCAACCAAACCTACCTAGACACAACACTCCATTACACATGAATCAACCGTGCAAACTATGCAAGGTCTACAGGTATTATATACACAAGTGCCCCTTCATGGGTCACGCTAAGCAGGCCATTCACAACAAGGTTTAGCATGCTACAAATATGGAAGCCCCAGCTCAACCCAACCCGGCACCACCAGGACCTCCACCCATGGTACTCCAAAACCCATAACCAGTCCAAGGACTGGTAGCAACTGCACCTGCTCCCCAACCCAATCCCACCGCCCCGGGGGCACCTCCGACAGTAGAAACAGGTGTTCACCATCTACTAGCCTTGACAACTGAAGAGTTCAATTTACAGACCATACAAAATCAATACAGAACTAATACCAAACCCTTTGACCCATCAGCGACATGCATGTCCAAAACAACCAATACACCTCTTCATTTACCCCCTTTTCCTCCGCTCCCCCCCATACAGTGGGTTGCCAACAACGTCACATCTATAGCTATTGTAAGCTACAGCATCGTGGATAACTTGTCCCAAACACCTATGGCTATGTCCGCTCTGGAGATACTTAAAACTTGCCCAACATAGCGGAAAGCCTTACTAGCCGCCCTCGGTGCTGTAGACCCCTCTGACTCCAAGTTGATCACATTCGACATGGAGAATGGAGAACCGCAGATGCCATCAACCATTGCCTTCCAAATCCCAATATCCATTCGGAATTCGGTCATGCACCAGTGTATCATGGATGAGGGGGCATCCATGTGTGTTATGTCAACCTTAGTCTAGTAGAAGCTTGGATCCCCAATTCTGCAACCATCCTCTACTGCTCTGCGGGCTTATGATGGCCACCCCACTAAATCCCAAGGAATCCTCCCACACGTTCCCATCACATTAGCTGGGAAAACAATATTGATTGACATAGAGGTTGTCAATGCTCAGTTGGACTATAACCTTCTCCTCAGAAGAATTTATATGTATGCCATGAGAACCGTAGCATCAATTGTTTTTCATCTCATGATGTTCCCTCATGAAGGAAAAATCGTGACGGTTGACCAACTAACTTATCACGATCCGAAAGTGCTAACTGCACCAGCCAATGCTATCCCTACGATCAATACCATCGATCTACAAGGGCTAACCACACCCGCCAATATTATTCCTGCGGCCAACACCATGGTCGACAACATACCAGCCTTCCCATTGTTGAATGTGGGCCCTGGGTTGTTTGTTGATACCACCATGACGGCTTCCTTCCCCTTAGTTTCACCACCGCCAACACCAAATGAGACTGCGGACTTGTGCATGCTCTCATCCAGCACTGCTACTCCTAAACAACAACAGCAGCCGCAGCCCCAACGGCAGCCGCACATTGTTCGCAGCTGCAACATCAGCAGCAGCTACAACATCATCTACAGCCACAACATTATGCGCCACAACCACAATCCCATCCCCACATGCAATAATCAGGGAGTTATTTGGGCTCCTCCCCAATCCACACAATTCCCTTCCTATTTCCCCTGCCTAGTGTCATGAGTAAGCCAGTAATGGCTACCTTAAACTTACCCAATTTTACATTGGGGATTCCTATGTGGTACCTCAATCCACCGGCCCAACCTCTGATTCCCTGGGTAGTTTTAACCCCGGTGCAACCCATTGTGGTTGAATCTCATCCTCCACCCGGCCCGTAAAAAACAACCATTGCACCCGCACCCACACCTCCCCACCCAAAAAGGGCTAGGGGAAAAAATGGGAAAGCTACCACTGAACCTCGATAGATCTCGCCTTGTGCCATCTATGAAGAACAGGGCCATGCAACTCAAAAATTCCCCGAGATTCCCATAATTCATGTGCATTTGGACGTCGTGGATATAATAGAAAACATCCTCATGGTTGAGCTCCCAAGCGAGCCAATAGTGAGAAACAAGTTGTTGAGAACAAACCATGCTTGTGCCCTTTGTGGATTGTATGGACACTATTCTCACCACTGCCAAGACTTGTCAAAGTTTCAAATGGCTATAGACAACCTTCGACAACATGCCCTTGAATCTAAGATCACTCTGATCGAAGAAGTCCACCCCCCACCTCCTTCTTCAGACACCATGTCCATTTACATGATGTCCAATTCGACATACCCTCCTGTCTCCACCATCACCGATGGTCCATCAGACCTGTCTCTTCGTTGCTTTCACAATGATGATGAGATACTTGAAGCCTTAACCACCCCAAAATACCCATGGGGCGACATGCACCATCGCTCTTTCTTCCTCCCTGAAGAACTTGTGTCGTAGTCTGACCATTTTTCTATGGAAACAAAAGATTTCATTCATGGGAAAGTCGACTGGTTCAAGAATCCCATCCCAGCACCAGGTGCCTTCGAAGAAGGGAACATGGCCAACATATTGCCAACCATCAAAATCAACATCTCAACCAATCCTAAGGTTTTTGAGGAAATCATGCTAGGGGCATCTTGCTCCTTGGAAGAAGTCTCTTCCTACAAAGCGCTCTTCCAAGAATTCTGCGACATCTTTTCCTGGTCCTACACTGAAATGCTTGGGTTGGATCCATCCATTATGGAACACAACATTGACACATGGCCTGATGTGGCCCCCGTATGCCAAAAGAAATGCCCAATCCATCCCTCCAAAGTTTCCGTGGTCAAAGCTGAAATCGAGAAGCTGCGCACAGCCAGCTTGATTTACCCCATTCCGTACACCACTTGGGTTTCAAATCATGTTCCAGTGAATAAAAAATAGGGTACCATCTGCATTTGCACAAACTTCCATGATCCGAATTGGGTGTGTCCCAAAGACAACTTCCCAACACCCTTCATCGATCATATTATCGATGCATGCGCCAGACATGAGGTATTTTCCTTCATGGACGGATTTTCTGGATATAACCAAATTCAAATCCGGAAAGAAGATCATTACAAGACTGCATTCACAACCTTGTGGGGCACATTAGCGTATCGAGTAATACCCTTTATTCTGAAGAATGATGGAGCCACCTTTCAGTGTGCCATGACACGTTGTTTTCGCAACCTCATCCAAATCATGTTGGTCTATCCTGACAACCTCATTACGCGGTCACAAAAAGAAGCACAACACATGGACGACTTGTAGAAATCCTTTCGACGATGTCTCAAGTACAAAATCTGCTTGAACCCTTTCAAGTTTGTTTTCTGTGTCCCAAGGGGCTGTCTCCTAGGGTTCATCGTGTCACACAAAGGAATGATCATTGATCCCCTGAAAGTCCAAAACACTTTCCCCCTAACGTCACCTCTTTAAGTGACATCAGGTCATCTTGTAACATAGTCTTGCCCTTTTTTGTTTTACACATTTTTCAAAGTGAGTCTTATGTAGTGTTTCCTTTATTGCTCCAGATGGATCCTACCTTGTTTCGATACATTGGATTTGCTGACGGGGCTAGTAGATGGTCTCCAAACCTTGCCTCGGCTGCATGGGTCATCTACTCCCCATTACTTGAATCGATTCATATCGACAGAGCATGCATGGGCATTGCAACCAACAAATAGGTAGAATATGATGGTGTCAATGGCCTCTTGGCTGCTACCCTCTAGTTGGGTTCCCGCCATCTCGACATCTTCTTAGACTCCCAGCTACTCGTCTCTCAATTGAACAACTATTATTGGGTACGTGATCCTTGCCTCTTTAGAAATTCCTCTGCACTAAATAGATGGTTAGAACATTCAAATCCATCACATTCACACATGTTCCCAGAATCCTCAATAGTGTAGTAGATCAAATGGCTAATGACATTCTAAATTAGCACATTCATAATCGAACATAGGAAACATACAAACACGACATCATGCATCATCATATATAAACATGCATACACATGTAAAAATACACCACATAGGCATTTCATTTCACATCATCATAAAAAGACTCACATATAAAACCATAAAAAGTGCATCCACGTGCGTAAAAAATATATCAATATATAAATCGCATGTCCAAAATATGTCTAGTACAAAACGAGGAGCCACATATGCTTTCTCGGCTGAATATACATAACGATGCAAAAAGTCCTAAGTGCACCAATGCACTAGGGGAAACCCCACCAGCTGCCCCTATCCTAGACTCATCCTCATCATCTGGCTCAGTATCATCATCTTCCTTAGAGGAATCATCGTCCTCTACGACAATATCCCCTCGCATCGCCTGATGAAGGTAATCACAAGCCATGACCATCCTCCTCATCACAGAGGTCCAATCCAGAGGCACACTGTGAATGGAGGCAATCAACTCATTGTCTAAACGCTGCTAGATGACGTCAGAGATCCCCTCAGTAAGCCACTCCAAGTGCGGCAAAATAGCATCCTCCTTCCGTCGTCGCCTATGAGGGGGCCCTGCAGGGACCACTGCCTCCACCATCGTGGCCACTTACTTATGATACCTGGGTGGTGGGCGAGGACCAATATCTGCATACGCAAATAAAGATGCCATCAGTTTATGCATATAATCATACAACTATCAACCAACTACACTACACTATGTATAAAGATGAACACAAAAAAATCAAACATACATACCAGCTAGTCCCCATGCCTGGCCTGGAGGTCGGGCCATCTTAGGGTCCCCATGATAGTCCATACCCGCATACAGGTACTCCTCAATAACCACTGGAATCTGCCTCCACTACTCTAGCAGCTCCTTTGTAAGGAAAAAGCCCACTTTACCACCACCCTCTTGCACCATCTACGCATCCATGACTCCCGTGGACCACTATCTCACACTGCCTGATGAAACTGTAGAGTAGGTACTTTCTCAAAAAATAAAGCACATAAGAAAGAGCCAAAACAAAAGCCTCATCCAGATGCCCTTGCATGGTTCAGCTGACATTGAACCACCAGAAGGTACATCTAGGCCCATCCGTAGTAAGTACCCCTCATCTGGGCCCATTTGCAGCTGCCCTCCAGATATCTTGTGGCTCCCTATGGAACCCAAGATACACAACAACATGGTCACAATAGCCCGTGTCGAGAAGTCCTTAATGTCACACGTCAATATGTGTGAACCACGCACATACGCAATTGCGTAATAGTGCCTATCACATAGCTCCTCCAGTTTCTCCCCACGAGACAGTACTAGGGCCAAGTCACCAACCACTCCCAACATAGGGAGCCTAGTAAAAAAATATACATCCAATAGTGTAATCTCAACACGCTGCCCCTGGATCATGAAAGCCTCCTCCCCCATGTCCCAAAATCTCACCAGAATCCACAGTAGTATGTGTAAGATCTTCATTAGGGGAATCCACATGAACTTCAGTAACCCACAATGGGCCAGTGCATCACGCACATTCCTGTCCTGTAATGCCTCCTCCCAGAGATATTTGCAGTCTCTCTCATGCCACTTAGTCTCAGGCCTCCTACACAAGCATAACACAACTGTCAACCACAACTTTAAGCAAAAAGGCCACCTAGAGACCAGGTCGCACCTGTCTAGCCAAAAAGAGTGACCAGGTCACTCAAAACAGCCTCACAGAAGTGACCAAGTTGCACTTTTCAGCCTCACAGGAGCGACCTCAGGTTGCTCCTTTCTACCCGATAGGAGCGACCCAGTCACACCTGTTTGGACAGAATGAGCGACCTAGTCACACCTGTTCAGGAAGAATGAGCGACCCAGTCGCTCCTTTACCCACGAAAAGTGCGACTTGGCTCGTGGAGGCCCTAACAGGCTCACAAAGGACCGCCGGGTGAGCAAATCCAAAATGTAAACCACTGAAAAAGATAGATGTTTCAAGATCTCTTACCTGCAAGTCATGGATCTCAAAACAACTTGTCGAAACAAGAGAAATCAGAAAAAGAAATTTAGGGACCACCTCTCCAACTCAGTAGCGAACAGTGACAATGACACTTCACACAATGGTCCCCACCCATTTATAGGCCCCATTTGACCAATTTTCTTTCTTTTCACATGACAGAGCCATACAGAGTCCATTTGAGACCTCATTCACACCACCGGTTTCAGAATTATGTCCTCTATCTTCTAATGAGACCATTGTCTCATGTTTAACAAGTAATTTTTGGGGCCACTTCCTGAGAGTTACCTTGGTTTACGTACCACATGGTGATGTAAGTGTCTACGGACCTATACTTGCATCACACTTTCCTACCATAACACACGCAAGACTTCAGACCATCTCCCAGGAAGGCACATCATTTTATTTCAGCATACAACTGTCAAATATGTCCATCGCACCTTACATGGGTCTCCAGACCACCACCCGGAGTGTGGATCATCTTTTTGCATGCATTTGGCATATAACTACCTCCAGACTTGCACTCACATCATATGTAGTCTAGTTTGTGCACCACAACTCACACAAGACTCTCCTGACCTCTGTTTGAGATCCACCTGAATTTGCATGCCACTGCCACACCGACTCACGTGCCTCTGTCGCAATCTATCCCATGCATGTATTGGTATGTTCAAGAGCCACCTGCTCCATCCATACTGCACGGATGACCTTTGGACCACTGTCCACTGTCCTGACATAGGGTCGCCTTCGGTGCCCCCTAGATTGGTTGACCATAATGGAGTTTCTTTTAAGCTCTTTTCTGACTCCTAAAAGAAAGAAAAGATTTCCGAGTGCACCTGCTTCCTTTCTTGCTCATTAAAGTATAAGAAAGGGCATCTACATCGTCTTATTTATCTCCTTTTGTGGACTATGTAGACTACCATCTGAAAAGGACCACCTTGGCACATTCAAGCCAAGACCATTCCCCTCTGCATCCTTTTATGCTTTCTCGGGCAGAGGGGCCAAACTTTACAAAAAATATCACCATAGGTTGTCGTTAAGCTCTTTTCCAGTCTTCTCTTCAAGAAAATATCACCGAGCAAACTTGGTTTCATTCATGCTCATAAAAGTATCTGAATGACTATCCAGTCAATACAGGTTTAACCTTTTCTGTCCTAATTGGACTACCAACGGTAAAGAAGTCTCCCATCCCACAAAGGATGGGAAAGCTCTCCTATGTACACTTTTAACCGTTTTCGGGCACAAGAGACTATCAATGAAAAAGAGACCCCATTGGATTCTTCTTCATGCTTTTAGACTCTCTAAAATTGAAAGCACCATCTAGCATTCACTTTCTTGGGCTCACTAAAAATCCATGTGATCGTACCACAATTGTGTCTTTAGACACCACCCCACATATAATAGTTTGGTAGCATTCCCACTTTGGGTTGCCTTTGTTCAGAGTACTCTGCAATGTGTCTTCCTTGGATCCCATTAATGTCAAAAGTGTCTACCTCCCCCAAGTATTTCCCATCTGCAGTTACATTCCTGGTATTACAACTATGATCCCTTTCCCATGAGTCAGTTTCATTTGTTGCCTGGTCCGTCCTGCCATCATACTCTGAACAAAGGAAGTTTGAGTACCTTGTGATTCCCTACCCCTATTCCTCCTTCCCCCTCCTCCCCCCATTAAGTGGTTCAGTCCTCATATCGTCTCACATCTTTTGGTTATCTCCCTCGCGCTTCTAGTCAAGGAAAGACCAATGCCTTGGTCAATTGTAGGTCTCCCTCTTTCAATGAAAACACTCATATTCCAGAGGATAGACCCAAAGGTCCCTGTATCCTGGTTTCATTAACAAAATTGATGAGTTCCTTGGACCACTGGAGAGGAGTCCTCAGTGCCTCTCGGGATGGTTGTGTCTCACGTGCTCGACTCCAGCTACATCATTGCATCGTTGAGATTCGTACAGGGTACTAGTCTGTGCAATATTTAGTCGAAGACCTTGGATGTCACCTGACTCTAGCACATTAATGAGTCTATTTGAGGGACCCCAATAGGTTCATGTCCCTTGTGATTTATGGGTTGCGTTGGAGATAGTTTTCATAAGCCCCAACAGTGCTTCTATAAATATTTATGATTGATGCAGCATATTATGGTACCACAGAGACTTTGACCCTCCGTCAGTAATGTACCATTCCAGATCCAGTAGGCCATCAGTCATGAAGATATAGCATTCCATGAGAATTCCATGGGTCCAATGTAGCAGTTCTTCATATCAATATTGTATTCATCCTCTTATCAAGGCAACCACTATTGTAGCAACAGTTGTACATGATTGGCTCTTGCATTATAGAGCTTAAATCACATTATTCTTTTGACATCGTTACGAGCATGGGGATTCTCGCCTCGTCCATATACATGTCACACATTATTTGTATCTCACCCATTGATGGGAACCATATTAATACAAAAACCAAAAGCCACCATGCCCCAGCCCAGGAAGCACCACCTCTCCCCAGAAAATCCTATGATGTCCGTCGGCCATACGATGATCTCCTGCCCTCACAGATCAAGGGGAAATCTGTTAACCCAAAAAATCCCTCAATGATCTCTACGTAACCTACACCACCCAAATACATCTATCTCACTACCCTCATTTAACCCCCACACCCATGCAAAGGCTCAAAAACATGAAAAAAGAGCTTAAAAACCACTAAAAAGAGCCAAAATAGCTCTCATAGGGGCTAAAACCTCCAAAAAGGGGCTAAAACCCCTCAAGGGATCTTAAAATCCCCTAAGGAGCTAAGAATTTGGTGAAAGGGGCTTAAAGCCCAAAAAGGGGCTAAAGCCCTAACCAAGGGCTTAAAACCCTAAATCTCTAGAAAAATCTATAAATAGAGGGGTGGGGGTCAGTCATAAAACACTCCTTCTCTCCTGATCATTGTGTTTCTCGTGTGAGTGCCTTGAGACCCTTTGCCTCTCAAGCCATTCACCCCTCTCTTCCATTGCTCCACAAGCCAAGACTCCATCCCATTGAGAGGTGCTCCCAAAGCTAGGGCATGGTGTCCCATTTCCACAAAGAAGGTATAACCATTTGTTTTTGTTGATAGCTTAGATTTTTAGATTTTTTTTTGCAGGTTTATGTACTCATAGTTTGTTGCAGGTTCTCCTCTGATTGACTATGGCCATCTCTCATTTTCCTAACAAGTTTCCTACTGGGTTTCATAGCTCAAAGATAACATTTCTTTGCAGTGTTTTATTTCACCCTTCTGTCGTATAGACAAAAGGTAGTTGTTCCTACCTGTAGCTAGGAAGAAATCCCTACTACATGAACAAGCATCCATAGGATTCATCAAGCCTATTCCATTACTTTTCTTTGTCAACATAATGAATTGGCTCTTTCTCTATCTCCATTGGGAGTATGAAGAGGCTTTTGGAGTGTAGATGCATCTCCATGTCCTCCTCCCACTGGTGGTAGTTGAAAGGATTGAGAAGGTCCATTGGAGGAGCCATTTCGAATGCAAACAAGAGGAATGAGCTGTTGTAGAGAATGCAATGAAGGAGACTGAGCTGCTTGTAGCGAATGCAGTGAAGAGGACTGATAAACCTGTAAATCATACAATAAAATAGATAAAATAAGGTCGACAATCTGTACTTTTGGAATTTCCTTCACACCTAGCACAGTTGATCAACAATTCCTTAACTTGGGATATTAAGTGGTAAATTCTCTGCTTCTGGTGCAGTACTAGAAGGAGCAATTTTGGTCAAATTTTTTTTTTGATCCAAGTATGGATCTATAGTAGGAGAAGTGCCTTGTCCTGCCGAGGCTCTGATACCATATTAAATTGAGCACATAGATCTATGGATCAACACGCAACTCACAAAATAGATCACACAATTTACTTAGCAATTGAAGAATGAAACAGTGCAAAAACGGCTTGCAACTGTGAATGCTTTCATCAATCAAAAGTAATTAGATAATTAATTACAATGAAGTACAATGGCTAAATAGCCACATGAAATTTGAATCCATGTGAGTAAATTCGAATTGGTTGGACTCTACTTGACTGAATGGTTAACTGACCTTGTCTAAATTATTATCAGAGTTCATCAGAGTTCAAAATCCAAACTCAAGTGTCTAATTCAGTGTTGACGAGTCTAACTTATTGAGGCAGGTGAGTAAATGTGCCTCACCTGCATGTAGCCATGCAATCCTAGTGCTAACTGAATAGAAGAGTGTAAGGAACTAGAACTGAATGTAACTAGCTCCTAACTGAGCTTGACTAGTCACCAATTGAACTCAAGTGATGGAGGTTGGTATCGACACTCCCAGTGGCTCCTAATTTTTAGGGATTGATCTAGGAGGCTCCTAAAATGATGCATGCAAGTGCAATCAGTGGTAGTTGGCCTAAATTAGTGTTCCCCACACTTTAGTAACTGGTGCATGTGCCCCAACTAGGCCAAGTGGACCCAGTTGTGTTAGTGAATAAAAATAGACTGAAAAGACTCTCGATCTAGACATGACTCCTGATTTAGACATAATGACCAAATTGGAAAAGGGAGGATTATAATCCTAACATGGATGTGCAATGAAATTTAAATATTCACGATCATTCTGTTGGTTATGTCTCCTACATATAAAATAAAACATTTAACATTGTTGGATTTTTTTTTTGACTCGGGGAATCGACAACTAGGGACGGGCTGGTACTCGCGTGACACGAGGTCTAGGGATCCAATCCCACTGCCACTATAAACCTAGGTGTAACCACAGCGTCCGAACCATGGCACATGGGACAATTTGGGGGGGATTTGAACACATGACCTTCCATTTACAAACAATTCCATTTACCACTTGCTCTTCCCCCCCACGAGCATTGTTGGAATTTCTTTAAGACTAGACACAAAAAAGGATTGCACGATGGTGGAAAAGCATGTGTAAAATGAGCACTTTGAAGTGTTAGGATTGTTGTAATCCTCTCTTGTCCACCATAGTATAAATTTCAGCTTCCTAGATTAACATGTCATTATCACTTTTATTAGTGTATGGATATGTCTTAAGGGGCCCACTAGCCACGTTATGTGCCCTCATGCATCAATATAGGAGCTCCAGAGACCAATCCTTAGATTTTAGGATATCACTTTGAGTTATAGGAGTTACACCATCAGTTGACCCTAGTCAATGTTGAGTTATGCTCTGATGGGCCACATTCAGCTCACTCTTAGTTAGCGTAGAGCCTATTTTGCATGATTTGAGGAGATAGCCACCTTTGCTCAACTAGCTTATTTAATTAATTGATTGTGAGGTGTTTCAGTTGTCCAAAATTGCACTAGTGAATCTTCAGTGGTGATTATTCCAAAGTTAGTCATGCTTGGATCCAGTCTAGAGTCAGGGATTCGAATCACTCCTTGAGGATTCAAATTCTCTTTTTTCTATCATGGATGTATTACATACATATTAATGATTATGGAGTTCAATTTATGCTGTCAATTTTTTTCCTCTTGTCTGATAAATTTCACTATGCATGTTTAATAATTCTAAACACTGAAATTCTTCCTCCATTCATCTTTCATTGTGAGGTTCAATCTAGCCTGCATAGTTTGTAGAATTGATCATTTACATGAAGGTTGCATATGAACCATTCTGTCAAGTGTTTTGTGCCAACTATTCAAGTTGTTCAGTGGTCTCATTTAAATATAAACCATGAATACTATCAATACTCAAAATATGTGGTCAAGTGTGTAGATATTTTGTTTTTTTAATTTTTATTAGATTTTAAGTTAAAAAATAACACTTATTACACTTGAATTTGACTTTAACATGTACACTAACATTCTATTTACCTACATAAATTGTTAACACCACATTTTTTGGCATATTAGAATCCAAGATGTAGATAGATCAACCCCTTATGATGCTAGCACCATACATAGAACTAGATGTTTCTACTCAACTAGAACAAAATCCTTCTAAAATGTGTTTGCATTTGATAGTAGAAATCAATCATCCTTTTGCCCAATTTGTATTGAGGACATTGAATCTACAGAAGTTTGTGACAAAATAATCAATAATTATATGCTAAACCTTGGAAACATATAGAAATTAATCAAAAGGGGAAAATGCCACTTGCAAGGTTCCCTCCTCTATTCTCTCAATATCATTAGCCTAATATTAATGATGAACTATAATAAGAATGGTTATTATGTCCCAAGTCATGGTTTGGGATTTAAAACTAAGAATTTAAGTTGAAATCCATGTTTTTTGTGCTTAGGTATAGAACCTTGAACCATGGTATGTTTTCTATAGATAGGATTTATCCTATGAAGGGAATATGGCCTCTAATCCATTTTTTTAGATGTCAAAATTCATGTGTGAGCCCATAAACAACGTCACAAATCCTATAGATAGAATATTTTTTCCAAGGGATAATATATGATTGATTCCAAGGATCAATTGCAATAGTGATGATCCTTATGGACCGTTCCATGGTTTTGGCAAGAAAACCAAGGAATTAGTCTCTAGTCTATGTTTCAATGTCTCAAAATCCATGTAAGGGACCCTTAATTATCATATACATACTACATAATAAACATTATCTCTACAAGAGGAATCTAGGTCCAATTTAAAGGATTAGGTGCATCAATGATAGTTATTATGTCCCAACCCATGTTTAATAGAAAAAAAAATAGGTATTTTCTTTGCAACCCATTTTTCTAGGCCCAAAAGTCATGTACATTCAATTTAAATAGAAATTTATATTGTGGTGGGATTATGCGATCAAGGTTTAGGATTGGACACAAAAAGGCTGGTTGGTGTTCCCAAGCTATGGTTTGGGGTTGGAAACTAGGTGTTTATCCCCTAAGCCATGATTTTCAAGTTCATCAACCATGTATGAGGATCTAAACCACAATCTAAACCATATAGGTGATATATTTTCCCTACCACGGGATTAGGGGCCCAATTTCAAGAATTTTATCCAACTAGGATGATATTGGTTCCAAGCCATAGTTTTGGGCTTAAGTTAGGGTTTTAGCTCATCATCAATGGTTTTGAGTATTAAAAACCATGCACATTGCCCTTAACTATGGCACGTTCCCTTTAGATGAAATATTTCTTCTCTTAATGGAATATGGATTTGGTTTCATGGATTAATTGCAATAGGGATGGTTCTTGTGTCCCAAGTCATGGTTTTGGGTTAAGAACTAAGAATTGATCCCCTCATCCATGTTTTGGGATCTAAGAATCCATATTTAGGGGCATAAATTGTAATATAAGACCTATAGATGGAATCCTTTCCCTATAGGAGGACTATAGACTTGATTATGTTGACTCAATGCAATATGAATGCTATTATGGCCGACCAATGATTTAGACCTTAATCCATGTTTTGGGAACTCAAAAGCAATGTCATTCCCTAATCCATGGTAGGGGCTATATAAATGAGATATTTTCCCAACAAGAGGAATGATGGCTCTGATTTTGTTGATTCTTCACAACATTGATTGTTATAGATTATTACAAACCAAACCACGTTTGGTGATATAAATCATGGATTTTACCCTTAATCCATTCTTTTGAGGCTTTAAAGTCATTTATAGGGCCCTTAGCCATGATACTTGAATTAGAGATGGAATCATTTTCCTAAGGCAGAAATATAAGCCTAGTCTATTTGATCATTGTAACAAGGATTGTTTATGTGGCCCAAATGTTTGTGGGAAATCACTAGAGATTTGGTCACTAGTTCATAATTTTGTGGATTAGAATCCATGTTAAAGACCTTGAAATTTGACGTGGAATGTTTGTCTTACAAGAAAATTAAGGGTTTGGCTTCAATAATTCAAGGAAAATTGGATGGTTCATGTGGTTGAATACATGATTTGGGGATAAAATACAAGGATTTTTCCACCAATATATAGATCCTTCAACCATAAAATAGTCTTACATGAAAATTTATCTCTCTATGGAAAGACTTGTGGCCTAATTTTGTGGATTCATTGTTGTAAGGAATGGTAGGAAACGTAAACATTGGACTGAATAATGACTTGATTTCAAGTTATAAGTTTAAGTTGTGCTTATGGACCAAATGATGTGTGGGGACTAAAAACCAAGGATATTTACATTGATCCATATTTTAGGGATCATATGCCAAGTGCGATACCCTTAACGATGTTGGAAATTGTGCAACTTCAGAAGTTATTCTTATTGTACGTGTATTGTATTTAATTGTACCTACTAAAGGAGATTATACTTATGTAATTATTCATGTAAACCCTAGAAATAATCAATGTAAACCCTGGGGAAAGAATACACAACAAAAGAATAATAATAAATTATTTTTGCATTTCCCCAAGGTAGGTCAGCCTGAGTCTGATTGTCAAGTCGACCCCAGTAAAACGTCACTTGGAAAATCAGTATAAATAGGAGGCACCCCTCCTCATTTGTCACTCACTCATAGCAAGTTCTATCCACCATAAGGAGGTTTTCTACTGCAGTCGGAAGGTGTATTTATGGGGTTGTATCTTATAGAGACTTGTCTCTCTTCTTCTCTCTCTTCTCTAAAGCTATCATATCTATATGAAGTTTTGTTGTGTTTTTCTCGATTGGGTTTCCCAGGATCAATACTTGTGTTCTTTTTTTATGTGCTTTGCCTTTCTTCTAGAGATCCTATTGTTTATTTGCAATTAAATTATACTACTATAATCTTGTAAAAACTAACCCAGTATCAGAGCAGTTCTAAAAGAGGCCATTATTCGAAGCAAGAGTTTGACCTTTCAAGGAATTCCCTCATCTCTTCGGCATAAAAAGAGCTGTGAAAAATTTGTTATAGGGGAGGTGCAAATTTTGGTGAAGAAAAATCCAAATTTTGAAAAGTTTCATTTTTTACCAAATTCCACTGCTGCAGAAATTATGGTTTCAAGTTTTGTGTTGATCATGTTAAAGTAGTAGCAACAAGGAATGTATTCATGCATGCATGTGTTATTGCATGCAAAAGACTTAAATTAGGAAACCAGTTGTATTTAATTTACTTTTCCTAAGTTTACTTTGGAAAATAAATTAAAGTGATCTAAATTAACTTTAGTGAAACACTAGTTAAAGTGAAAGTGAAATTAGGGTTTTTGCTTTACCACTAGTTCAAGTGAAATTGAAATTAGGGTTTTTGCTTTACGTAAAGTTATAAAAGAGAGATCAATTGGTGGAGAGGACACACACACTTGTATTCCAATAGAGATAGGATACATACAGGGAGAGAAAGTCAGACAGAGGATTTAGCTGGGAAGACGGAGGAGCAAGCAGCAGGATCACTGAGCTTTGTACAGCTGGGTCGTACATTCACACTGGAGGGTGTTGAGATTTAGATGGGTTTTTCCCAATGGTTCTATCATGTAACTGCATTTGCCAGGTTTGGTATTTGCAGTATTGTAAACGCTCCATACTTTCTCATGATAAAATCTATATCTGAATCATTGCACCGGTTTTCCCATCTTGGTTTTTTTCCAGGGGTTTCCATACCCAAAATAATAGTGTAAATATTGTGATGTGGTGTTGTGATTTATTTCTCAGTTTATATTCCACTGCATACTGTAAAATATATTCATGTGTGGTTATCAATTGATATTTTTCATGCTCTGTTTAGCCCTAGTTGAATATTAAAGGAAAATTTACATGATATCAGAGCTCTAGTGAGCTAAATTTGAGAGATTTGCAGCAGCGGTGATAGATTAGGGGAATATCTATGGGAATACACAAACCCAAACTTCCATATCTAGGGTTTGATAGGTACACTTCACTATGGTCATGTAGTTGAGAGTTGAGGATAGACTCCAGGGTGAGTCAGAACTTTCCTACATGGAAAGAAAGGGTCATAAGGATCCTGGACGTTAGTGATGCAAAGGATCATGGAAGAATATTGATTACATAGCCATGTTGATTATCATGGATGGAGTGAAGGACCATATAGTTCCTCACCTTTCTAGTAAGAAGACCGCAATAGATATGTGGATGGATTTGGAGATTCTGTACCAAATCAAGAACGAGAACTGGAAGATGGTGTTGCAAGAGAGGATGCATAGCACTAAGATGGCCAACAATGGCTCCTTATCTCATGAGGCTCACACGGATAAGGGATGATATTGGAGTTGTTGGCTCTAAGACAGTGGATGAGGATCTAGTTCGGATAGCCCTCAATGGATTCTCTAAGCCATGGGACACCTTTGTCAAAGGTGTTGTGGCTAGGGAGAAGCTCCCTGATTGGCAGAGACTATGGGATTCCTTTGTGTAGGAGGAGACCCACATGGTTCAAGGATCGGGTTCATCCAGCAGTGCTTCACATATTTTGGATGAGGAGGCTCTATCCTTTACAGGGAAGAGCAAGGGTAAGGCAAAGAGGAAGAAGGATGGTAAGAAGAACCTTGACGTATCAAAGTTCAAGTGTGTTATCTGCCATAAGAAGGGACACTTTACCTCCCAATTCCAAGACAAGAAGAAGAAGAGTAACACTCATATGGATGGATCTACAAAGGTGGATGAGTTCAGCAAGAACTTCGATGAGGAGTTTTTATTGATAGCTTGCATGGAAAGCACCATAGGGAGCAGCATATGGTACATCGACAGTGGATCATCTAGTCACATGAATGGATAGAATATATTCTTCAGAAACTTGCAGGAGATTGGAACAGGAATCCATGTTGAGCTGGGTGATGATGCACGATATCAGGCGCAGGGAGTTGGCACTATTTCATTTGAAAGGAAGTCTGGAAAACCCCTCATTTTTTTTATGTGTTGTATGTTCCATGACTGACCAAGAACCTTATATTAGTCTCCACTCTAGAGTACAAGGGATAGCAGGTGAAGTTCCATGATGATAGAGTATATATCAGGACCAAGGGGTCAGATAGGAGCTTGGATCGCGTGATTGACATGAGGAGCGGGAAAGTGTACAAACTACACTTTGATCTTGAAAAGGTTCTAGTTAGCAGCAGTCAGAGTGAGCTGTGGCATAGGAGGATGGTACACTTACACCATGGAGAACTGAAGCATTTGAGACAGGTTGTCATTGGAGTTCCTCAGGTACAGGAGGAGAAGCATAACCACTGCAAGGGTTGTGCTTTGGGGAAGAAAATTAGGAATCCTTTCCCACAATGTGAGCACAAGTATAAGGAGCCATTGGACTTGGTGCACTCTAATGTATGCGGAACTATGAGTTTCCATTCGTTCAGTGGATACAACTACTGCTTGAATTTCATTGATGACTATTCTAGGAAGACCTAGATATATTTTCTGAAGGCCAAGTCAGAGGTATTTGAGAGGTTTCGAGAGTTCAAGACTCTCGTGGAGAACCAAACAGTGAATAAGATTTGGGTTTCGAGGACAGACAATAGGGGTGAGTGCACTTCGAATGATTTCATGGAGTATTTTTCAGATGAGGGGATCAAGGAGCACACCATGCCCCATACCCCACAACAAAATGGAGTTGCATAGTAGAATAATAGGGTGATGGTTGGAGCACCCAAGGCCATGTTATTTGATCAAGAACTACCACTATTCCTCTGGGCCGAGGCATACAAGACTGTAGTATACATTTAGAACAGGTGTTCCCACATATATTTGGGGAGGAAGACATCGGAGGAGGTCTTCACAGGCATTAGGCCAAATGTGAGTCGCATTCACATATTCGTCAATGTTTTCTATTGTCATGTTCATGCTGACAATAGGAAGAAGTTGGACCCTTCTGGAGAGAAGGGGTTACTTGTTGGTTATAGTGAGACTTCAAAGCCATACACAGTTTACATTCCTTCTCACAAGAATACCATTCTAAGCAGGTATTTATAGTTCGATGAGGACAGGTCCTTGCGGAGATCTATGGACTTACCAGCAAACCAGCAGCTAACATAGGACATGGGGATTAAGTTGGAGGAGCCAGATGTATAGGTACAGGTACAGACACAGGGAACAATTTCTGATAGTCAGAGGGAGTCAGGTGGACAGGATTCTTTAGTCATTTACTTAAAGGATGAGCTACAATAGGAGACAAATATCTAGCAGCCACAACAGGTTGACATTAGGCCAAGGCCTAAGTGGTTTAGGTCCACGGTGCAGGATTCTAGGCAAGTAGATCCTCCACAGAGATATTTTAGACGGAGTGTACCAACAGATAGGCTTATTTACATGGAACTGATGACAAAGTTGATTAAATTTGAACCTTCCAGCTTCGGAGAGGTTTCACAACATGATGTGTGGTAAGAGGCTATGGTTGAGGAGTATGACTCCATTATGAAAAACCAGGTATGGGAGGTTGTGTCGAGGCCATAAGGGAAAAAGGTGGTGGGATCCAGATGGATCTACAAGGTGAAACATGCAATAGACGGAACTATGCAAAAGTATAAGGCATGCTTTATGGTTAAGGGGTTTTCACAGAAGGAGGGCATTGAATATGAGGATACCTTCACCCCTGTAGCTAAGTATTCTTCTATTCAGACCATTATCTCTTTAGCATCAGAGATGGGTTGGCGAGTCCATAAGATGGACATCAATACTTCCTTCCTTAACAGAGTGATAGAGTAGGAGGTATATATTGAGCATCCAAAGGGGTTTGATGTGGAGAACAAGGAGACACATGTATGCAGACTGCATTGAGCTCTTTACAGGATCAAGAAGGCTCTTCAAGCATGGTACTTGAGGATTGACAGATATCTACAGGAGATGGGATTTCAACAAGTGAGGCTGACCACAAGCTGTACTTCTTGATAGGTTAGGTGCCTCTCATACTAGTCATGTATCTGGATGATCTCTCTTTGAAAGGAGATGAGAGGTTGCTAGAGACTGCAATTCCAACCTTGCAATGGAGTTTGAGATGAAATACCTTGGCTTGATGCATTATTTTCTAGGCTTGTAGGTTTGGCAGAGAGATGGATGCTTCTTCATTGGATAGGGTAAGTATGCAGTTGAGATCTTGAAGAGATTTAGGATGGAGGACTGCAAGCCTATGGCCATACCTATAGTTTCCAAATGGAGGAATATTGATGCATCAGGGTCAGACGGATTTGATCCTACCTTGTATCGTCAGCTTATCGGATTGCTTATGTATCTGGTCAACACTCGACGAGACATCATCTTTGTAGCCACCTCTTTGAATCAGCTCATGGTGGGCCCTCGAAGAGTGCATTGGATAGCTGCGAAGAACATACTTCACTACAACAGAGGTACAGTGGAGTATGGATTGGTTTATGAGCGCAGGGGGAGTGTACAGTTAGAAGGTTTCATAGATGTTGACTGGGAAGGATGTGTAGAGGACCAGAAGAGTAATTCAGGTTTTTGTTTCATCATTGGATCAGGGGTTGTCTCTTGGTTCAACAGGAAGAAAAATTCAGTTGCATTAAGCTCAGAAGAGGCTGAGTACATGGAAACCAGCATGGATGCTTGTGAGGGTAAGTGGCTAAGGAAGTTACTTGTAGGTTTGTTCGAGTGTGATCTAGAGGCTATAATAGTTCACTATGACAATCAGAGTGGCATCAGGATATCTAAGAATCCAGTGTTCCATGACCATAGTAAACACATAGACATCAAGTACCACTTCTTGAGAGATTGTGTTTAGAGAGGAACCATTCGGTTGGAGTACATACAGAAACATGAGCAAGTGGCGGACAGTTTCACCAAGACACTTTGCAAACAAAGTTTTGTGAAGTTTAGGGATAAGTTGGGGTTGCTACTGAATCCCTTCCTCATTGAGAGGGAGTGTTAAACTAGTAGCAACACAGAAGTTCTTCCTGCATGCATGTGTTCTTGATTGCAGGAGACTTAAATTAGGAAACCGGTTGTATTTAATTTACTTTTCCTAAGTTTACTTTGGAAAATAAATTGAAGTGATCTAAATTAAATTTAGTGAAACACTAGTTAAAGTGAAAGTGAAATTAGGGTTTTCACTTTACATAAAGTTATGAAAGAGAGATCAATGGGTGGAGAGTACACACACACTTGTATTCTGACATAGACAGGATCCAAACAGGGAGAGAAATTCAGAAAGAGGATTTAGCTGGGAAGACAGAGGAGCGAGCAACAGGATCATCGAGCTTCATATAGTCAGGCCGTACACTCACACAAGAGGGTGTTGAGGTTTATATGGGGTTTTGCTCAGTGATTCTGGCGTGTAATTGCATTCTCCAAGTTTGGGTGAATTTACAGTATTGTAAACACTCCATATTTTCTCATAATAAAATCTATATCTTACTACTGCACCAGTTTTCCCATCTTGGGTTTTTCCAGAGGTTTCCATACCCAAAATAATAGTGTCAATATTGTGATGTGATGTTGTGATTTATTTCCCAATTTTATATTCTGATGCATCCTGTAAAATATATCCATGTGTGGTTATGAGTTGATATTTTGCATGCATTGTTTATTCCTAGATGAATATTAAAGGAAAATGTACAGATGAGTCCATTGTTTTGGATCAACCTCACCTTCCCTAAACTCTCCTTGATAGGGCGCATCTATCTATGAGGTTAGTTTATTTAAATTCAAAAGTTCATTTTTTACCTAACTCCTGCTAGGGTTTCTAGTTCATATCTGCAGACAAGATGATTGGTATGAAGGTTGAAGATCGTCTTGATGGGGCTACAAACTACATATCCTTGAAAACAAGAGTTCTTCTCATCATGGAAGAAGATGATCTCTTGAATTTTGTTAATAAGAAGGTTCAAAACCAGAAGCAGAAGAAGAGTGATGCCAAAGCAATAAGGATTCTAGTGGACTCACTCAAATATCACTTGGTTCCGCAAGTCTTAGAAACAAAGACAACTAGGAAGATGTTCAAGATCTTGAAGAAGTTATTTGAAAACAATAGCATCAATGTGACTCTCAAATTGAGGAACCAACTATAAAATATGAAGATGACCAAGTCTGAATCAATTTGGGACAAGATAAGGACTAGTGGAGATAACATTGAAGATAAGAATATTTCCATGACCACTCTAAATGCTCTTCCACCATATTGGGAGTCCTTCATCCAAGCCATAAGCAGTCAAACAAAACTGCCCAAATTTGAGAAGTTTTGGGAAGATTGCACTCAGGAGGAGACAAGGATTGTAGCAAGGCAAAGACTGCATGGTACACAAGTTGAGGAGAATCAAGCCTTAATTATCATGACAAGAAAGGAAAGGGAAAAGGAAGGATGTTTCACAAACTTAATAACCAATCTAGGAAACCAATTTCTTCTCCATATCGAAGGGAGAAGAAGAAGGATTTATCACAAATACAATTCCATAAGTGCAAGAAATATGGTCACTATGCAAACAAGTCTTTTAGTATAAACAAGAGGAAGCATGAAGCCTCAATCATTGATGTTGATAAAGACACTCCTGACAAGAAGTCAAGGAATGATGATCGTTAGAATTTTTTCTTCTAGTTCTCTCCATACTTAAGAGATTATATGAAGATCCAAACTATGATGATATTCTAGAAAGCATATGAATATCATTGGACTCTAACTGTGGAATCCCATCAACAAAACAATAAAAGATAAGTATTTGATTTTACATGCTCTTATATATTATATATGTTTGCTTTGATTATGTTTTATGTAGATCTACATTCCTAGATTCAGGAAGTTGTTGAGCATGTGATATAGTTACTTTATTGATGAATAGTGGGCTTATGTAGTATTTGTTATGTACATGATTGTTTAAATATTATGTCATGTTGCACAACATTCCATGAACCCATCTAGGATGACAACTCCTTTATAACATACTTATATTAGTACACACTCTTAATGGTATGCTGTAATGGAGATTGTAAGCATCCACAATAATGGCCATACGTGTGTTGTGTAGAAGCATTGACTAAAATATGCCTACATTCTTGGATAAATTATTGTTGATACATTTATTATGCAATGTTGCTAACCATCTGGCAATATTTAACTTATAGGGAATGCTATGATCTACAAGGACAAGTGATCCCATTGATATACAGATGGATCAAAAGAGAAAAGCCTCTAGAAGCATGACTCTTAGACCTAGAATGATCTCATATATATATTTGGTGATTATAATAGGATGGCTTCTACAAATGTACGTCTCTTTGCTATGAAAAGTAATTTCCTTCTAGCCAGAGTCATAGAAAATGAATTTTGGAGTAAAACATTTGCTCAGCTAATCTCTGAGAGATGGAGGGAGTCATCCCTTCAAGATGAGGATTGTGGTCTATTGCATATGAAGTCTTCCTGTGTCAAGGAAGAACAAAGTTAAAATCCTAAGCAGATCAAACATGATGACGATGACTACACTGATGACATTATTGTCGTGATTTAGACAAGACAGTTAAAGGATCCTTGAAGAACTCGGTCGTCACCGGTATGGATACTTACTTCGTATATTTGGTTTCCCAACCTACATAAATGTTCTCAAATGTAAAAGGACTAACTAAGCTAGAACCTTCTGGAAAGAATGGAATATTCGTGGGATACAATAAGTCTTCAAAGGCTTACAGAATATACATCCTAGGATTGAGGCATATCAAAGTTAGTAGGGATGTGACCTTTGAAGAAGAGATGGCTATCTGAAAAGGAAGAGGATCTGATATGGAGATCAATGATGAATAAGAGATTAGATCATATCCCCCTCTAGAATTTAAGAGGGATTCTAAAGAAAAGAATGAATTGATTGATTCCATTTATCCATTTGAGCTAGTTGATGCTCCCACAGATATGGCAGTAAGCCAAAAAATTCCTAAATGGGCACAACAGACATTGCAAGATGCAGAGGGGCACAAATCCCCACACGGAACCTATGGAGGGAAAGCAAAATACCTCATAGTTTCTTGAGATATGTAGCATTGATCAGTCACGTCATTAACTTAGAACCTACCATGTATGAAGAAGCATCCAAACACCAAGTTTGGAAGGATTCCATGACAGAGGAATTCTAGTCCATCATGAAGAATGATGTATGGTTGGTTGTACCGAGACCTAAGGGGAAGTCAATATTGAACTACAAATGGATTTTTAATATTAAAAGTGGAGCAGATGGTAGTGTGGAAAAACACAAGGCTAGACTTGTTGCTAGAGGATTCTCTCAAAAAGAGGGAATTGACTAGGATGAACATTTGCATGTGTGGCTCGATATACTTCCATCAAAACCATCATTGCTATTTCTTTAGCTATTGGATGGAAGTTGCATCAGATAGATGTAAATCAGGCCTTCCTCAATTATATTATCGAAGAAGAATTTTACATTGAACAATCAGGTTTATTTTCTATGGAAAAGATTCTCACGTATGTAAACTAAAAGGAATTATATGGACTCAATCAAGCACCTTGTCCTCGGTATGGACGAATAGATGGATACCTTGTAAATGTGGGATTCACCAAGAGTGATGCAAATCCCAATATTTACTACAATATTGTGGATGATGATCCATTGATTTTGGTCATGTATATGGATGATTTGTTTCTCACAAGAAATGAGAAACTAATTGGATGGTGTAAGATGAAGATTGCCTCTGAGTTTTAAATGAAGGACCTCGTATTGATGCATTACTTCTTGGTATTAGAAGCAATGGAAGAGGAAGAAGGAAATTTTCCTAAGTCAAGGAAAATACACCATTGATATTTTGAAGAGATTGACTACTCCGATGGATGCAAATTTCAAATTCTGATATGATTAATCACACCATGTATCGCCAGTTGATTGGTTCTTTGTTGTATCCGATGAACACTAGACTGTATAAATGTTTTTATTTGAATACTCCCATCCATTTTATGAGTGATCTGACATAGATTCACTAGGTTATTATAAAACATGTTCTCATATACTTACATGGCACTATGGAATATGGTCTAAGATATGCTTCAGGATGTGATTTGACATTGCAAGGATTTTCTGACTTAGATTAGGTTGAGTGTGTTGCAGACAGGAAGAGTACTTCCAGATGTTGTTTCAGTTTGGGCTCTATAGTGATTTCTTGGTGTAGCAGGAAGAAGACCTCAGTAGCACTTAGCACCGTAGAAGCTGAGTATATGGCTTCTAGTACAGCAACCCGTGGAGTAGTATGATTTGAAAACTCCTTGTTGGATTGTTTGGTCGGATTCCAGGACCAACTATGATTCACAGTGACAACCAGAGTTGTATACAAATGTCAGTGAATATTATGTTTCATGACAAGATGAAACATATAGAGTTTCAATATCACTAAATTCATGATATGGTGCAAAAAGGTGCAGTCGAGTTACAGTATGTTCTGACAGATGACCAGACTACAGATGTTCTTACCAAGCCTCTTCTTAGGACAGAGTTTGAACACTTTTGCAGAAGACTTGGAGTAGAGTAAATTGCATCCCTCATGGAGAGGTAAAGTTGAGACAGACATCTACGTTGCTTTCACACTATTGCCTCTACTTGTTCTGAATCCCAACCTAGCATAAGATAAATCCCATCAACATTGTGAGACGAGCAGGTAGCAGATGGTCATGTCCACTGATGACCACTATACATTCTCATTATCAACCTGGTGTTTTTGAGAATTATCACTATCTCTTGAGATGAACTGGTAGTAGATGGGTATGTACACTGATGACCTCTACTCTCCTTGGGTCTCATCCTAGTATGGAATAAATCCCATTGACATCTTGAGATGGGTAGGAAATAGATGGTTGTGTGCACTGGTGAACATTATACATTCTAATTCTCAATATGGTGTTTTGGAGTATTCCCACCAGCTATTGAGATGAATTAGTAGTAGATTTCCCTATACACTAGTGACCTCTAATCGTCATAGTTCTTAACCTAGTGTTTTGGAGATTTCCCACCAGCCCTGATTCTCAACTTGGTGTAGGAGAATTCCCACCAACACTTGAGATGAATTGGTAGTACATGGTCATGTGAAGCATGTCTTGGTTCTCGATTAGAGATGAAATTGAATTGTAATAGATGAGATGTTGATTATTGTACTCTCCGATGGGCTGTGAAGAATTGCATAACTGATGGATCTATCGATGGAATGAATGAACCAGAGGCATGATGACACCTCTCGATGGATAGAGACAGTGTTGACAACCTTCATTATGTATAGAGATGATCGAGACATGTGAGATGTATAGAATAGACCTAGATCTTTGTGATACTGATGATGACCATATCTAAAGAATAACTTTCTTGTTGACAGGGAGTGTTGGAAATTTTGCAAATTCAGAAGTTATTCTTATTGTACTTGTATTGCATTTACTTTTGCCTCCTATGGGAGATCATACTTATGTAATTATTCATATAAACCCTAAAAATAATCAATGTAAACCATGGGAAAGAAGACACAAGAAAAATAATTAAAATAAAATTATTTTTGTATTTGCCCAAGGTAGGTCGACCCGAGTCAGACTATCAAGTCGACCCAGTAAAAATTCACTTGGAAAATCAATATAAATAGTAGGTTCCCCTCCTCATATGTTACTCACTCATAGAAAGTTCACTCCAACATAAGGAGGTTCATTACTACAATCAAAAGTTGTATTTTCTGGGGTTGTATCTTAGAGAGACTTTTCTCTCTCTTCTTCTCTCTGCTCTCTGGTTTTTTCCCGATTGGGCTTCCCATGATAAATTGTTTTGTTCTTTTTTTTGTGCTTTGTATTTCTTCTAGAGATCCTATAGTTTATTTGCAATTAAGTTATATTTCTATAATCTTGTAAAAACTAACCAACAATACTTCACATTAGTACAATATCATAGAAATATTGGCCATATTGTGGCATGTCGTGAGATTTTAAAGGTATTGGTATTGTCGTGTCAAAATATTGTGATTATTTAAAAACTCTAAGCTATATTGTGAAAATATCATGAGTTGATGGAATTAATTGTAAGGTTTTTGTCAATAACCCTCTAAGATATGATTTTTAGCGTTTTTACTTCTTAAAAAAAAACAAAGGCAAGGGATGAAGAGTAGAGGAGTTTTTATTTGTCTTCCACCGAGATAAGGAGGGGGAATCAAGTTTTTTCATTGGCATTACTAGATTTATTTTGGAGTAAGGGTTGATTCTAATCAACCATTTATATATTCCCAAGCATGCATAAAAATGTATGCTTGCATTTTCTTGTTTTTTGAGATTTAGTATAGACTTTGCAATGTCCATTAGATTTTCCTCTTCTTGAGGATTTCTAATAGGATATTTAATTTTTTATCTAAGTCTAATTTTTATTCATAGAATTATTTTTTGTTATTAGGATTATAACGAGCACTGGAAAATTTATGTTAGCACTACGTTTGAAACTGTTGAGTTATGGGCTTGGAAGGATTCGAAAAGGGTCCTATTCAATGAAGAATTATACAAACACCCCTCAGGTTATCCAATTGGCAGCTTCCATCTGCTAAGAATGTCAGATGGAGAAGAGATATTGATCTACGGAGGTATATCCTTCCAAAGGTCAAGAAATACAACAGCGGAAATGAGATAAAGGGGCATCGTAGATTAACGATCCAGATTCACAATGGAGAAGATCAACGATGGAGCATGGTTCCATAGGCCGAAGATGCGAGGAAATATTTAATTTTGGTATTCATGAAGCTTATTAAAGGGGATAAACAATGAAAGGCTGATATCAAGGTGAAGCCCGATCAAAGTCCTGAGGTGATTCCGCTGGGAAAACATGTGCGGAAGAAGGATATTTTTTGAATCATGAAATGGATTAAAGGATGGAGATATCTGACGGTGGAGATAAGAGTATGAGCATATCCATAGCCATAGATGATTTCATGGTCCAAACTGGCGCAGATAAAATCGCAATTCCAAGTCGAAAAAAGTGGTACTGGCTGCAGAGATCAATGGTCATGACAAAGGGTCAGGATTGATCAGCGGACGTGGAGGATTCTGCAACTTGAAAGTGCTCACTTGATTAGACAAGGGAATATTGGACAAATGTTAACGTGCACATTATCGGACGGTCCCAATGAAGGCTGATCAGGAATCGGAGGCTGAAGTTTAAAGAAACATGGATGATGAATGTGAAAGGCACCCAAATCGAAGGGTTGAGAAGGTCTCAAGGCTGTAGGTATCACATCCATGGTAGATCTGACAGTAGAGGGGATGTTCGCACACATGATTTGTCTCCCAGTAGATTAATTGATTCCCAGGATGCCAATTGTAGCATGCGTACAGGATAAATCATCCATGTGGTGGAGCCATATCACCTAAAGACAAGAATCCTCCATGTGGTTTGCATGTGGAAGTAAGGAAGTATCCAATGAATCCGCTCTTCACATGGGGCAAGGAAAGCGCAACGAGGGAGACCATTATGTTTCCTATGTCATAGGAGCGAGGGAGTGTGAGAACATCCACTCCATGTGCTTTGCAGCATGGGGTCGACTATACAGGGTGACACCCAAAAATATTTCCCGCGGAAAATAGTAAAGTTTCATAGTCGATGAAGCGACGTGACTAGATCTCCAGCATGCAAAAGATCACTCAACTCATGCCCTCACACATGTCAGCACCGAGACACTCGATGACAAAATGGGAAGGAATGCTGACCGATTGTTGCAGATTCCAATCTGTTAGCCTTATATATATAACAACATCTTCCAAATCCTTTGTAATACCGAGAATGATCTAGCATACTTTCAGAACCCGAGGTTTCATTTTTTTGTGAGTCCATATAAGTTCAATAAGTTGGAAATGGAAATTTGGTTCAAAAATTTGGTCCATCTAGGTGTGTTGATGGTTGGTGAGTCAGTTTCTACACTTACCCATCACCTTGGTTTTCCATACCAAGGATGACACCAGCCATCGCGGTGCAGACGTGAATAATTTTGAGAGATATAGCCGTCTTCATATGCCACACCTCCAGTGGTGCATTGCCTGGACACTCATGTCCCATGGGTGTTTTTCTAGGAGCCCCTCATACTATCTCTACCTCCAAATCCTCTGCAGAAGAAGACAGTCTCAGGTTGTGCTCTATGGGAGCAATTGTTCGGATGGGAGCATCAGGGGTCCAATGCCTACACGGCACTATTTGTGAAATACACTTGCCAAAGGTGATGGGGCTGGTGGAGGTACACTCCACCGTATTTCCTGCAAGAGGACCCTCCTCGTCGGAGGTAGATAGAAGTACAAGAATGATAAGCCACTCCGGAGGCTTATCATCATCAAATGCATGGCCACCCTTTTTCCATTCCCCTCCTATAACAGCATTACCAAATGAAAGAGGAGCTGGGAAAATGGCTGAGCACTGGAGCACGGGTTTTCTTGTTAGCCTTTGAACACCACGGTTTGAAAGAAGGCAGGCCAGTCAAAGGAAGTAGAAAGACATGTTAGGAGCAGTCTGAGTCAGAAACAGACCACCAGCAAGCGATATAACGATCGTTTTCATACCAAGTTACCTAAATGAAGAAAACTCTACACTGTCAGTCCAATTACCATGCACGGCAACTCCATAATATCTGTTTAATATTTGTAAATCATGGCAATAGTACCACACTCTAAACTATTAGTGTCTGATTGTGACTGAAAATAGTTTCTAGGTTTTGTTTCAAGGATTAGTCTCAAGTCTAAGATAATATAAATATACTCCTGGTAGAGGGAGATAGGTGGGTTGGGAAACTTTCAAGGGTCAAGGCTCTCCATTGTAATCTATTTCTAGCTTTCCATGATGTCAATAAAATTTCAAAGGAATGATAATTATTCATGGCAGAGATTCCTGCATTGTTTTTTCTTTCAATATGTAACTTCCTTATGTGAATGTTTATCATGTTTTTCATTCCAGTTTGTTATTTGCTTTCATGTTTGGATAGTAGTGTATAAGGGCCAGAATTCAACCTGTATGCTCTCGGCCCTTTGTTTCAAAGATTTTTAAACAATTTCTTCTAAATTCATACGCCAGAATTCATCCTGTAAATGCTCTGCATGATGGACTGTTTCCTCTCATCCACTAGTCACCTACTAAATATCTCCTGATTGAAATATGGGTGGCTACCTTGCCTCTATCTATAAATTTCCACAATTATTTACCTCATGTAACATGTTCCATACCAGTAATGTCGACTCTATTTCCCAATGGTCCCCCTCTCTGATCATCCCACCTACACCTTATAACAACATACTTGCCCCATTCAGGAATTTGACCTCCTAACCATTCTCAATTGAATATCTTGCGTGAACAAATTTTGTAAGTAAACGAGAGACCCCTCTCTCACTATGATAGGTCAGAAGCGCAGTCTAAAGCGGTTCTGCAGTTACCTGGGAGGGAGCCTTTTGCAACCTTTGGTTCAATTCCAGTGCTAACAAATTGATGTCGTTTCTAGGGACAAGATTGAAGATCATCCTTGGGTATGAACGAAATAATTTTAGATTTGGTTGTTGACAGTGAACAACAACCAGACATCAAGAAGGTTGTGCACTTTTTACCTCGCGACTCTACTGGTGGTATGACCCAGAAATCAAATTTTCAGAAAGAACTGGTAGAATCTGCTGGGAAAATGAGCTCGTTGTGAAGCCTAAAAATGCATGATGAAAGGATAAGATACTCGGGTTTCCATTTCTTCCAAGATGCCTTGTCTTGCCTTGTAAGTTTGTTCTTATGTTTTCCTAAATTTATCAAAATAGCCTTCCATGGTTCATTTCACTTGGAACAGAACTATGAATGTATTCATGTATATCCTTCTTTACGAACTGAAAGCATTGCATCGTCTTGTACATTTTATTTTGACAAAGATATTTCACCTGAAAATCATGACATTAAAGGTCACCTCTGTGAACCTCATGAAACCATGGTTGGTAACATGTCTATTTCATCTAACCTGGTCTCTCCCAGTATTCCAAGCTGATACAAGCCACTACACTTGCCTCCTATCCTCCATGATTTTCCTGTGAAGCATTACAAGTACCTCCCCAAATTTGATGGAGAATCCAAAGACCTCACTGTTGAGAAACATTTACAAGATTTTGAACATTTCTTTGACCTTTTTGAAATAGAACATGATGATGTTTGCATGAGGGATTTTGCCCAGTCCTTGCAAGGAGATGCTAAAGAGTGGTTCAGACACTTGCAGCCTAAGTCCATCAGTACCTGGGAAGAGTTTTCTTGCACCTTTTTGAAATTTTGGGTAGGAGAATGCCACTATACCAAATACTTTCAGAATTTTATTCCCTGAAGAGGGAGGAGGGTGAAGCCATGTCTATTTTTAACATAAGATTTGCAAGATTTTATTATAACATGCCAAAGGAAGTCCAACCTCTTGAAAACGCTACTAAAATATATTATGCAGCTACCTTTCCTCCTGAACTATCATTACTTCTCAGTGGAAAGAAAATCAACCACTCTGCAACATATGTTTACTGATTGTTTGGAAGTTGAAGAAAACCTTAAAATGTCCCAAAAATTGTTAGGTCAAGACATAGGTGGTGAAATAAAAGATACATTAAAATTGGTTGGGCCACATAAACGAAAGGAGATAGTCCCTATTCGGCCAAAGATTTCCCTTACTAGACAGGAAAATGATCAGCCTGATATAGAAGCATATGGTTCTACCATTTTGTTTTCTGAAGGTTGCAATCTGCTTAGCACTGAATCCATTAATGATAATTTTAAAAGGTATTTCGATATACCCGTGTACAATGAGTATGAGGAGGAATACCTGGAGGTTATACCCAAAGAACCAGCTATAGAACCAAGGTCTGCTAATGGAGAAAATCAAGCTGCAATCCAAAGTCAGAGGGCTGAGATAGGAAAGGATAATAAGTGTGCTGAAGGTGACAGTCTGCCCTTGTGTTATTCCTCATTTGACTTAATAAGGCACATACTTAAGGCCTCTAAGCAGAAACAGAACTTAGAGGATATGGTGCATTCCATAGACTTGTTTGGAACATAAGATGATAAAGAGGAATAGTCATGTAGTCCCTCTCAACTTATAGATACATCAGGAGTTTGTGATGAGGCATTGGGTCACAAAGAAGGAGGTAATGATTCTGGCAAATAAATGCCTTTCTTAAATTTTTACCTTCAGGAATATCCTCCCATAAAGAAGGATTGTGCTTGCTCGATTCTGTTGAAGAAAAAGATTATATCCATGCTGAGGCATATAAGGAAGGTGAGGTTCTAGCTTTGGAAGTTTTGAATGAAAGGGTGGATATTTCATTTGAAAACAGTCCCGGGAATCCATTTCAAATATCTTTCAAATATCAACCTGATAGCTCACCAAAGGAAGGACGTTTTGGATAGCTTTCCCATGATAAATAGAGGACAGAATATGCTGGAGGTTGCCGTGCTTTCTATGACCCCATAGCAAAGTAGATGGAGAGGTTGGGTAATGGTAATGACTAATTATATCTCTGCTGTAAAGATCAGTTTATTTGTTATAAGCTTCTTCCATTATGCATCTTATTTCTGTTCTTAATCAAGCATGAAAAGGAAACAAAATTATTAGACAAGTTTCTTGATTGGCTTCATTGGAAGTCAGAATTCACTTGATTAGGAATGTATGCTCAATTAGGTATAGTAGATAGGTACAAATAATCTTGAGGTCTATCAAGTATTTCCTTCATTATTGTTTAGTTTTTTTTCATTTTCAATTGTAAGTACAAGTTTGCAGTCACAACTGTTCTAAGTTTCAGAGTCTTGTTAAGAGCATAGTTTGCAAATTGACATAAATTTGTTACAGCAATAGCTCAAAGCATGTTGAATATTTCTATGAAGGATTGGGGGCAACCAAATTGATTTGGAACTTGGTCTACGGGGTTCTTTCCTACCTCACTCGGAGGATAGCATCCCTCGTGGAGCCAATTACTATTAGCACTCCGTTTGAAACTATCAAGTTATGGGCTTGGAAGGATTCAAAAAGGGTCCTATTCAATGAAAAATTATGCAAACACCCCTCAGGTTATCCAATTGATAGCTTCCTTCAGCTAAGACCATCATATGGAGAAGAGATCTCGATATATGGAAGTAGATCCTTCCAAAGGTCAAGACATCCAGCAGTGGAAATGAGATAAAGGGGCGTTGTAGATCAACGATCCAGATTCACAATGGAGAAGATCAACGATGGAGTGTGGTTCCACAGGCCGAAGATGTGAGGAAATATTTAATTTTGGTATTCACGAAGCCAGTTAAAGGGCATAAATGATGAAAGGTTGAGATCAAGGCGAAGCCCGATCAACGACCTGAGGCGATTCCGCTGGGAAAACATGCGTGGAAGAAGGAGCTTTTTCGAATCATGAAATGGATTAAAGGATGGACATATATAACGGTGGAGATAAGAGTGTGAGCAGGTCCATTGCCATAGGTGATTTCACGGTCCAAACTGGCATGGATAAAATCACAATTCCAAGTTGCAAAAGGTGGTACTGGCTGCAGAGATCAATGGTCATGACGAAGGGTCAGGATTGATCAGTGGACGTGGAGGATTCCATAACTTGAAAGTGCTCATTCGATTAGAAAAGGGAATATTGGCCAAATGTTAATGTGCACACAATCAGACGGTCCTGATGAAGGCTGATCAGGAATCGACGGCTAAAGTTTAAAGAAACATGGACAATGGATGTGAAAGGCACCCAAATCGAAGGTTTGAGAAGGTCTTAAGGCTGTAGGTATCACATCCATGGAAGATCTGATAGTAGAGGGGACGTTTGCACACATGATTTGTCTCTCGATAGATTAATTGATTCCCAGAATGCCATTTTTAGCATGCGTATAGGAGAAATCATGCCTGTGGCAGAGCCATATCACCTATAGACAAGAATCCTCCATGTGGTTTGGTATGTGGAAGTAAGGAAGTAGCTGGCGAATTTTCTCTTCACATGGGGCAAGGTAAGCGTAACGAGGGAGACCATTCTATTTCCTATGTCATAGGAGTGAGGGAGTGTGAGAATGTCCACTCCATGTGCTTTGCAGCATGGGGTCAACTATATAGGGTGACACCCAAAAATATTTCCCACAGCAAATAGTAAAGTGTCGGAGCTGATGAAGCAATGTGACTAGATATCCAACATGTAAAAAAACACTAGGTGCATTCCCTCACACATGTCAACACCGAGACACTCGATGCCAGAATGGGCAGGAATGTTGACCGGTCGTTGCCGAGTCTAGTCTCTTAGTCTTCTTATATATATAACAGCATCTTCCAAATCCTTTGTAATACCAAGAATGATCTAGCATACTTTCAAAGCCTGAGATTTTTTTTTTTGCGAGTCCATAGAAGTTCGAGAAGTTGGCAATGGCAATTTGGTTCAAAAATTTGGTCCGTCTGGGTGTGTGAATGGTTGGTGAGTTAGTTTCTACACTTACCCATTGCCTTGGTTTTCCATACCAATGATGACACCAACCATTGGGGCGTAGACGTGAATAATTTTGAGAGATATACCCGTCTTCAGATGCCCACACCTCCAGTGGCGCATTTCCTTGACACTCATGTCCCATGGGTTTTTTTCCAGGAGCCCCTGATACCATCGCTGCCTCCAAAGCCTCCACACAAGAAGACAGTCCCATGCTGTGCTCTGTGGGAGCAATTTTTTGGATGGGAGCATCAAGGGTCCAATGCCTGCATAGCCCTATTTGTGAAATCCACTTGCCAAAGGTGATGGGGCTAGTGGAGGTACACTCCACCGTATTTCCTGCAAGAGAACCCTCCTCATCGGAGGTAGAGAGAAGTACAAGAATGATAAGCCACTCTGGAGGCTTATAATCATCAAATGCATGGCCACCCTTTTTCTAGTCCCCTCCTATAACAGCGTTACCAAACGAAAGAGGAGCTAGGAAAATGGCTGAGCACTGGAGCGCGGATTTTCTTGTCATCCTTTGAACACCACAATTTGAAAGAAGGTAGGCCGGTCAAAGGAAGCATAAAGACCCGTCAGGAGCAGTCTGAGCCAACAACAGACCACCAACAAGCAATATAACGATCATTTTCATACCAAGTTACCTGAATGAAGAAAACTCTATGCTGTCAGTCCAATTACCGTGTGCGGTAGCTCCATAATATCTGTTTAATATTTGTAAATCATGGCAATAGTAACACACTCTAAATGGTTAGTTTCTGATTGTGACTGAAAACAGTTTCCAGGTTTTGTTTCGAGGATCAGTCTCAGGTCTAAGATAGTATAAATATACTCTCGGTAGAGGGAGACAGGTGGGTTGGGAAACTCTCAAGGGCTGAGGCTCTCCATTGTAATTTGTTTTTGGCTTTCCATGATGTGAATAAAATTGTAGAGGAATGATAATTCTTCATGGCAGAGATTCCTGCATCGTCTTTTCTTTCAATATGTAACTTCCTTACGTGAATGTTTATCTTGTTTTTCATTCGAGTTTGTTATTTTCTTTCATGTTTGGACAGTAGTGTATAAGGGCCAGAATTCATCCTATATGCTCTCGGCCCTTTGTTTCAAACATTTTAAACAATTTCTTCTAAAGTCATGTAGAATTCATCCTGTAAATTCTCTGCGTGATGGACTATTTCCTCTCATCCACTAGTCACCTGCTAAATATCTCCTGATTGGAAGATGGGTGGCTACCTTGCCTCTATCTATAAATTTCCACAATTCTTTACCTCCTGCAACATGTTCCATACCAGGACTGTTGACTCCATTTCCCAATGGTCCCCCTCTCTGATCATCCCACCTACACCTTATAACAACATAATTGCCCCATTCAATAATCTGACCTCCTGACCGTTCTCGTTTGAATATCTTGCATGAACAAATTTGGTAAGTAAACAAGAGATCCCTCTCTGACTATGCTGGGCCAAAATCATAGTCTAAAGAGGTTCTATTGTTACCTGGGAGTGAGCCTTTCGCAACCTTTGGTTCAATCCCAATGCTAACAACTTCATCTGAGAAAAACCAGCACCAATGAAGATCTTCATTAACCTGGCCAAAAACCACCAACTGAGCCAATCAAGCTAGCCACTGCTCACCTCTAGACCACTTTACAATGGAGCCTCCTCAAGCCTTATAAATGCTTCATCACATGCAATACCATGAGCTACAAGAAACCATGTGCCTAAACTATGTGCCAGACCTAAACCACCTATGGATCATTCTCGAGTCAAGGTTAACCCTAACAATCCCCCCTTTAAACTTAAATTAGAGTAATCACTAACCCCCCTCAAATTTTTACCGAGGAATCTCACATACACCCCCTATCACCTAGGTCTATCTCCTGACTTTACTGATGAGTTACGATGGGTATGCATGCCTTACCAAGTCTTACAGCCATATTCCCATTTACATGCAAACTATTCCATTCATTTTTTTCATGTGTCTTCATGGTGACTACACCATCACCATTCTTTGCTACGTACTCTCGCTTTTCCATGTTTTCCTCCTTGCTCGTCCACTTGCTTGTTTTTTTCCATGCTCCTTTTGTACCTCCATCTAACATTATCATTGACGTCAATATAAAAAGAATCCATATACCAAATTACATGGGTCCTCAGCCGCTGTAACCTCTAGTTCTCTAGGAATTCTCTTCACATGCATGGTTCATCAACTTTGGTCCCACAATTGAGATGAAACCATCTCACATTCCTCCTGCAATCGAAGACTCAACCTCTTCGATCCACGTCAAGCTAGGCTACGACTACACCTGCTGCCCTCGTACCTACCCAGTGGTTCATTCCACACTTGATGCAACATCCCTTCTCTGTGCATAAGAGGGATACTTTATGCTTCTAACACCCAGGGAAATCAAATTTTAACCAAAACCCAGAAATGTTGGAATGCCAGGTACCACCGAACATGCACACCACATTTAATTTAAAAAAACACCAAATACAATTGCTTTTGAGATATGTATGCCGTCACTACCTCATCGTGTCATTCTTTCCACCACTCACATAATTCCCTTTTGAATGACAATAAATCTAGCGAATGCTATGTGATTTCATTTTAAAATCCACTCAACCACTAAAAAAACACTTTTACTTTAGGTAAAAAACTTGAAATATAACATGGGTTTAAAAAATTATTCCATAAAACCTTTTAAAACTTTTCAAAAGTATCTCGTAAATTCTTGCACATGTATTAATAAAGACCTTTTAATATAAAAATTTGATAAATGTTCTTTGCTTGGTTGATGGTGAAAAGTTGGAAATAGATAGGGCCAAGGGAGTTTTCCATAAGTACTATGAGGACAAGGTAGGACGGAGATTCAAGAAACAATTCAAAATATGGAAATTGATTGATGAGCGATGGAACAATTATTTCCATTACCATTCATTTAGTATGGCTCTACCTCAACCCCACAGTCTCTTACTCATATGGTTTTATTTTCTATATAATGTTTATGGCTAGATTCCTCCATTATGTTTAGAGGATGGTGTTGACTCCTAAGGAACATTAAAATTTCATAACAAAAAGAGATAGCTAGGTTTTCCACTAGAAAATTTGGTGATGACATGATTTCCCAAGACATGATGACTAGAATGCTAGGCAAGCTTCAATTTGTTTCAAATTTCAACATCTTTCCATTATGTCTATTTGCTACCAAAATGAAATATAACTTAAGTCTTTGATTTTTATTTATTTATTAATTGTGGATGTTTGGTAGATGAACTATTGTATAAGAGTACTAAATCTATAGAAACTTGTCATTCAGTTGCTTAGTAAAACTCGTATCTCTTTATGGTGTGAGCACAACTGAAGTCGCATTTAAGAAAACACACACCAAGAAGCACACCAAGTTATAAATTTTCAAGCTAATTTTTTATTTATTATAATTTATTAATTTATCACCTTAATGACCCTATAGTTATAATGCAACTCTCATACAGATTAGAATCTCAACATATTAATGGCATGATATTTTCCTACTACAACATTAAGATGTGGGTGGAGTAGATTAATAACACACTTAACATGATGGTGATTTTATTGGATGCAATTGGCACCACGGGTCAGTGGATGGTGGAGGTTAAGAAGCTTATTATGGATGAGGCGTGTGAGTGGTTGGAAGAGGATTGGATTAGAGGAATTTTGAGGTCTAAAATGGGCCTCCTAAAGAAAATAATAAAATAAGAGATATATATTTTTTAAGGAAAGGAAACAAAATATTTTTCCATCATATTTTCAACTTATAAGTTTTTTCACATTTCAAGTGTGGCCGTTTGTTGGATGTAGAATTAAATTCTAGACCCAATGAGTAGAAGTAAACTTGAAATACATAAAAATGTATTTCCCTAAACAGAATTCTTGTTTTTATGTATTTTGACTTTTTTCTACAAGGGGTCTATCAAAAGTATGTTTAGTGGGTACTTGTTGAATGCAAAATTCAATTATGCATCTAAGTGCTCACACTTGAAATTTGAGTAAACCTATAAGGAGATAAGTTGAAAATACAGTAGAAAAATGTATTTTTTCCCTTTCGCTCCAAAAATATTCTCCCTTATGGTTCACATCATCATCTAAATCCTATTGATTCTTATAAAGTTAATTTTGATAGTAATGTTTTTTGTTTTGAGAGCCATTTTTTACCGCAAAATTCTTCTAATGTGATGTGCTAAAGGAGGTGGTGGGGGAGGGGAAGGAAGAGGAGGATATGTTCCACTACTAGTAAAAACACCCTTGGAGGAGATTGAGAGTACATTTTTGCCACTACCTCCATGAAGAAATGCAACTAGTAGAAGACATTTCATTTTCACTCTAGATTCCACCTTAGTGCCAACATCTACTTTTTCTAGTGGAAGAGTGGCTACCTTTGTTCTAAAATGGGAAGAGGAATTTATGATTCCAAAGTATATTTATCATTATAGAATCTAGATGAGTCATGATGATGAATCATGCGATGCATATATTAATTTTTATGTGATTTTGTATTAGCATGTCAAGAATCCAAACAAATATGAGGATTCAATATCAATGTATGATGTATCACTTGAAATTCAATGTATATTTAGTTTTATTTTCATGTTTACATGGCAATGTGTATGTTTGATGTTGTTGTTTCCTTAGATGTTTAAAAAATGAAAAAAAAACATTTATGCATTTTAATTTTATTGTTATTTTCTAATATGTTCCACAATTTTGTTGATAAGCTATATCCAATACCCTTGACAGTATATTTATTGTTATGCACCAAATTCCCCAAATAATATTTATTATACATCCTTATACAATGTACTAAATACACAAGACAAGATGATCTTATCATAAAGCTAGGTCTCCTTAGTATATATATAGGACACAATGGATACAATTACAATTATATCAGACTCTAAATTTACAGTTAAGGTCCTAGATGACCAATAAAGATAATACAAATATCACAATATAAATGTAATGTTACAATATATAGCACTTAGCATTCCCCTCCCCTTCAAACACGTGTTGTCATCAACACTTGATTAATTCTGGGTGTTTTTGCGTAAAGAACTCATCTTCCAATGTTGCTTCTTCTATTGGAAGGTTCTTCCAATTGACAAGTTACTCAATAATTTCTTTATTTCACAATTTATTGGTCCTTGTGTCAAGGATTATTTCAGGTTTTAATACCATTTTCCCTTCTTCATCGGTCTCTGGTAAAATATTTTGGACAAGGATCTTGTCACCATTTACCTTTTTTTTAAAAGACACATGAAAGACTGGATGAACACGTGAAGATAGAGGAAAATCCAAATTGTAATCCATACTTCCAATCCTATGCAACACCTTATAGAGACCATAGTAATTTGGTTCTAATTTGTTATCCTTCTTTTGATGCTTGAGGGACATTTTGTTGTATTGTTGTAGCCTAAAAAATACCCAATATCCCACTTCAAATTTTACTACGATGTTGATTTGCTTGTTGTTTCATCCTAGAACCAAGCTATCCTTCAATAATTGGAGAAATTCCTGTTGGTGTTTTATGTGATACTCCATTGCTTGAACCTTTGTTTTTTTTATTTCAAGGATGATGTGATGGGAGGAGGATAACCATAATGTTCCATAAATGGTGACATTTTTTATGAAGTATGGAAATATGTGTACCAACATTCTATGATGGAAACCACATGACCCATTATGTTTGTTTATCTGCAAAGCAAAGAAGACACTCTTCTAAGCATTTATTCACAATATCAATTTTCCCATTAGATTGAGGATGGTAAGAGGACTTATAAGCCAATTGAGTTTCCAAACAATAAAATAATTCCTTCCAAAACTTACTAGTGAAAATTGGATCTATATCACTTACAATAATATTGGGGGTTCCATGTAGCTTCTTAATTGTTTCCATGAATGTCACAACTATTGTACTTGCTCTAAAAGGATGAGAAAGAGAGCGGAAATGGGCATACTTTGTGATCCAATCCACCACTACCATGATGATAGTATTTCCTTTTGACTTTGGATTAACTGTGATAAAATCAATTGAGAAATCTTCCCAAATTTGACTTGGTATGCCTAATGGTTGTAAAAGACTTTGTGCCTTGATTCTCTCTCATTTGTTTTGTTGACAAACCAAACATTTTGCCACAAACTTTTGGACATCAGTTTTAATACCTTCCCGAAAGAAATCCTTCTTAATCATGTGGTACAATTTCAAGAAATGTGAATGTCCTCCTATAGGATAAGTGTGCAATTCCAAAAGGATATTTTGTTTGAGTTGAGCATTTTTACATAAATATAGGCAATCTTGGTACCATAGTGAATCATTCTTCCACACAAATTTATCTAGTGTATTGCGATCCTCTTGTAGTTTTTGAATAATCTTGCATTCCTTTTGATCTTGTTTCCATTCTGTCGTTGCTAATTCTACCCAATCAGATTTCATAACATAAATAACACAAAGTAATTCCTCAATGTCATCTTCATTTCTTGAAAGTGCATCGATGACCACATTTTGTTTTCTTTAGATTTATCAATTGGATAAAGAATGTGTTTCTCTTAATATCCCCACGATGTGCAACCAATTAATCCATAAATATGGACCAAGAGACAATAGAGTCCTTTTTACAGTCACAAAACCTTTGGTACCAAACAAATTGATCAGGTTCTAAATATAAAGGATGCAATAGTTACCTTTTGTAAAGTTGCAACTTAGTGTAAATCGAAGAACTAAACCATTTGGAATATCCATGCTATTGGATCATTTCCATCAAACTTTCTCATATAAATATTTGGAATGAAGTAGTTCCTTGGTCCAGAGTTTAACCCATGATGATGCAATGAATGGTAAAAAATCAAGGACTCGAACCTCTTATTCTCCAACTAGTTTTCAATTTTCTCAATATGTGATTGGGACAATCCCCTCTTGTTCTCCTTCTCTTATTTAAGATATGAATTATGAGGAAGGACAAGCTTCATGACATTCAACATTTGATTTTTCATAACTTCAAGATCCTCTTTTTTGGCCATCTTCCTAAGATATCGTATGTTGGCCATCTCCCTGAGATCTATTTGTTAGTCATCTTCCCGATATCCTTTTTTGTATCCATATCCTTGAGATCCACTTTTCTAGCCCTCTCCCTAAGTTCCTTTTGATGGCCATCTCCCTGAGCTCCTTTTTTCTATCCATCTCCCCGAGACCCTCTTTATTGGCCATCTTTTTTAGATTATTTCCAACTCCTTTTATATATCACTTTTTTGGTTTAATAATTCAAAAGTTTTCATTGCCTTATCATTCAATTTCTTCAATTTTTCATTCAATTTAGATAGGCCCTGTCTCATTTCTTCATTTTATTCAAGGGTCGTGGTTGAGATTTTCGAAGTTTTATGGAGTGTATATTTTTTTCTGCACCTTTTTCCAATTGATCCCAATGGTTTTTAATATAATTATTATATATTTATTTTTTATCACACATTTTGAATATCCCAAAATATATATTCCAATCTAAATTTATGCAAGTTCAAGTTAACGTAGTTTTAAAAACCTTGGTTTAGAGACTACCTTGCTAACAGTCCTTTCAAGTGAGGTAAATCTACATTTTTAGTCTCTCTGAGCCTGAAACTTTGTCGTATATTATCCTAGTATGTATTTTATGAAATGCCACAAGTCTGGCCTAATTCTCATGTTCCAAGAAAAAGTTATGGTATTTTTTCCAAAACTAGTTATGATTTTCCTATTCAAGAGAGCGATAATGTACATCCTTTCGTGTGTCTATTTTTTTAGATGTGATTCTGAAATTGATACCACAAATACTCTATTTCTTCATATTTTTCATGCAATAGGTCTCACTCAATTTGGATCTCAAGCTCTAGATATAAAAAATTTACCTAAAACACATGTTTGAGACTAGTTTTTGGACTAGTCAATCCTAACTTCCATAGAATATAACTTTTAACTTGTAATGAACCAGGATCTGAAAATTGTACCATAAATAGTTTGATATGTCCTCTACAGGCCCTCCAAATTTCTTTGTCTTAAAAATCTTAGAAAAAATTTGATACAGAAAATTCCAAGATAAATCGTTTTGGAAGTGTCCAAGATACGATACCAAATGTTATGCACCAAATTCCCCAAAAGAGAATAAAATAATCAAGAGCGAGTAATCCATGTGTTAAGAATGAATAAAATAGATGAATAAGAATCCTCTTCGAGGGGGAAACTCCTTCTACAATGAACTAATTACACATGACAATTTGAGGTGATCCTAAAGCTAGGTCTCCTTGGTATATATATAGGAGTCTGGAGACAAAGGGTACAATTACAATTAAGGTATTATCCAACCAATAAAGATAATACAAATATAACTCTATAAATGTGATGTTATGATATGTATGGATTAACATTTTCCTACACAATATTAACATTGATGTTGCATGACCTATAGATGGAATGTTTTCCCTAAAGAAGAATTATTAGTTGGATTTCATGGATTCGTTGCAATAAGAATGATTCTTATATCCAAAGACATGTTTTGGGCTCAAAAATCGAGGATTTACCCTATAATCCATGTTGTTTGGGAATTAGAAGTTATTTAAGGGTCCATGTACTATATGAGGATCCATGTAGATAGATAGTTTCCCTATGGTAGGTATATGAGCCCAATTTCAATGATTGGGTGCAACAAGGATGGTTTGTGTTGCTAGTACTATGGTTTGGGGCCAAAAACTAGGTATTTAACCCATAACCTATGAATTTGGGTCTCAAAACCTTGCAAGAGGCCTTTAACCATAGTGTAAGCCCTACAAGTGCTATATTTGTCCTTTAGGATATGTATGTTACAATCTTAAGAAGGTACGGTAATAAAGATTGTTCTTATGGCCCAAACCATGGTTTGAAGCTAAAAGCTAAGGATTTAAATGTTAATACTTATTTAGAGAGTTCAAAACCTATTTTTAAGGCCTTTAAGCATGATACAAACCTTGTAGATGGAATCTTTCCCCTACATGAACAGTTTGGCCTTTCTTTCACATATTCATTGTAGAAAGTATGGTTCTTATGTCCCAAACCATTGATTGGGGATAAAAAACATGTATTTAACCTATAATCCATGTTTTGGGGTTCAAAATCCATGCACAAGGCCCTAAACTATGTTATGGGAATAATAGGAGGAATCATTCCCCTACAAGAGGAATATGGGCATGATTTCATGGATTCATTGTAATAGGGATGGTTCTTGTGGCTCAAGCCATAGTTTGGGGATAAAAGTGGGGATTTTTTCTAGTCCATATTTTTTGGGTTCATATGGCATGTGCAGGGTCATTGATGAGAGTACATGTCCTAAATATGGTATCTTTTCTACAAAAGAGAATATTGAACCCATTTCAAGGACTAGTTGCAACAATAATAATTTGTAACGTCCAAGTTAGTTTGGGGCTAAAACAAATGATTTAACCCTTATTTCATGGTTTTGGAATAGTTACTATAGTTGACCAAGTCTTCCTAAATTCATCGAGTCTAGATAACTCACTAGTGTATCAAGTCAGGTCAACCTAGTTTCCCAAGTCTTGGAAAAAACCAAGAAAACCTAGGTTGAATTGGTCAAAAATTGTATTTCTAGAAAATACTTACCAAGTCAACTTGTGCTCTGTCAAAAATCATGCTACCTTATGAGACTCATTGACCCAACTTGCCAATGTGCCTATAAAGGAAAAAAATTTGGGTCACTTTTCTCATTATTTTTCATTTTCAGTTCGGGTTTGGGAGGGTTTCTTAGCCATGGTGCACAACAATAGTTTAGTATCTCTAACAATTTCCAAATCTAGAGTTTGGGTAGTGGCACACCTGCTAGGGTTAACCAAAACCTATAGATTTGGTTTATAAGCATGGCATCAAATTGGTAGTTGTGTTTCACATTTTTTCTAGGATTCAAGCTTGGATCACATTCCAATATTCTCTATTAGCATGTCGACTTGCTTATTTCTAGGGCTTACATTTAGGGTTTTGACATTTTATGTTTTTTGAACTTCTAGGCATTTTTTAAAGTACATTTTTCCTAAACAAATTACATAAGTTCTAGTTAAATAAATAGGTTGAAATGATTGTTTTTTTCGATAGATCTAGGGGAGGGTGGGTTTCCTATCAATTATAATCAAACATGTAACATCATATTAATTGGCCCAAAATAATGCTTTGTAAGCTTATAAGAATGTAGTTCTTCCAGGCCTACTTTTCACCCTCAATATCAAACAAAATTCTATGGCTATGATATATCACTTGAAACAGCTATCAATTTGTCACATGAGCTCCATATCTTGCAAATTCTATGGCCATGATATATCACTTGAAACAGCTATCATTTTGTCACACAAGCTCCATATCTTGCAAATTTTCGAGGTGATCGATTAATTCAAGTACCATAATTTCCATGTCCCATTGGAAAAAATAACCTTATGTCAAGGTCCCTTCCCTTTGTTGTATGTTCTTCCCCTCCTTAATAGCTTCTAAGTGCAAGGGACCATATCCCAATGACTCACTAAATAAACTATAGTTTTGGATACTACTTCCAATTCTATTCTTCTATATGTATTCTAATTAATTATGTGTTTGAGGTAGAAGTTACTATATGTATCAATGTTTTCTAAATGTTCTTAAAATTTACATATTCATGTCTATTTATGTAATTGTAATTTTTTAATATAAACACATATAAGCATGCAATTACAAAATTATTGGCCCGTTGGCTCGTTTGCAATTTGCAGTTGTTCATGTAGGGGAGGGAGAAGGGGGTGGATGGGAAAGGAGAGGAGAGGAGTGGGGAGGGGAGGGGAGGGGCGAA
>LPNX011101653.1:107192-184817 GCA_001517045.1 Pseudotsuga menziesii
TTTTTTTTGTTTTTTTTTCAAATGCATATAACTTTTTATTTTTAAATAAAATTATATTTTTTAAATTGAAATTGGGCTATATCATTTCTTTAAAATGTTATTTAAAAGAAAAAAAATATGCCATACATGGTATTAAAATAATTGCAATTGTAATATGATAGAAGAAATTGGTGCTACAAGTAGCACCCACTCTTCAATTTGGGGGTTGATTTTTAGTGTTTATTTCATTGACACTAGCCAAAGTTTAAAAAAAATATTAATTATAGATTCTAAAAAAAGGGTGCTACTGGTAGCACCACTTTTTGATTTAGGGGCTGATTTAGAGTTTTGATTTCACCAACACCAGGCAGAGTTTACAAAAAACCGTCATTTTAGCTCTGAAAAAAGGTGCTACTAGTAGCACCACTTTTTTATTCAGGGATTGATTTAGAGTTTAGATCACATCAAGATTGGTTGGGGTTTCCAAAATGTTATAATTTTAGTCCTAAAAAGAAAAGGTGCTACTAGTAGCACCACTTTTTTATTCGGGGTAAAAATAGTCACTAAATACAACCTACAAAAAAATGAGAACTATCGAGAATTCTAGTCAAGTTGTACAATATGTTGGCTTAGGTGCTAAGAAAACCATATTCTAGAATATTCTCCCTCCTAAAATGTAGGTCCATACCTTGGTGAGTTTTAAAAGAAATAGGTCATGTCTAGGTATATTTGGGTCTCTAAGCACCCAATCCAAGGGGATTTCAAAATCTAGGATTAGATTCTAAGCACTTAATTAAGTGCATTTGTGGATATTTCTTGGCTTAAGTGTCCCAAGTTCCTAGCTATAATGATTTTAAGACTAAATCCAATAAATGTAAAGGACTTGACATAGTGTGTACGGACTAAAGAATCCTCTAGTATAGGAAAGTGACCCTTTCAAGGGATCTCATTTGGTGGCCCTACCATCAAGCAAATATAGAAATAGTGTTTTGAATGAATGTCCATTGGAGGTAATGGAACCTATATGTAATCGTCATTTGGTATAATGTGTCCACATGTTGGATCAAAATAGTAGACCAAGGCCCATATGGTTTTCCAACAAAAGGGTTTGAATGAATGTGCATTGGAGGTAATGCAACATATATGCAGTCTTCATTATGTATAATGTGTGCACATGTTGGATTAAAATAGACGTAGAACAAAGCCCATATGGTTTTCAAACAAATGGGTTGTCATCTATATTTTACATATAATGCCTGAAGATAGAGAATGTCTCACTAAGGTGCATTTCCAAGACATCCTACCATATGCCTACTAGAGTACCTACAACAGAATTTATAATTCAAGCTGCACATTTGAAAGTAAATGAGTATTAAGAATTTATTTGAGTAGTACCTGGTACCATATCTTTCTTTCTTTAACTAATCTTGACATGGAAAACAAACCATTTCCCTACATGAACATTGAAAATTGGATTATCATTCTCCTATGCTAAGTCATATGACATGAAGACATGAGGACATGATGACATGAGTGTTTGGCATGTATAGACCTTAAACTACAATTCAAAAATATTTAAAAAATAAATAAAAACAATCTAAAAAATAAACTACCCACCCACCAAGAGCTCAACCCCTCCTCTACCCCTTTCGCCCCTCCCCTCCCCTCCCCACTCCTCTCGTCTCCTTTCCCATCCACCCCCTTCTCCCTCCCCTACATGAACAACTGCAAATTGCAAACTACCCACCCACCAATCGCTTAACCCCTCCCTCCCATCCACCCCCTTCTTCTGCTTTCCAACGAGCCAATAATTTTGTAATTATGATTTCATATGAGAAATTTATGTCAATATTAGTGAATCTCTTCAATCCTCAAAAATGCCCAAAAATTTCTCCTCCACAAAGTTTCACACTTTTCTCCAAGAGCTACAAAATACAAAAGAGAGACTTGATTGATGAACAAATTAAATGTTTGATCTTCTATTTATATAGGTCGTGGAGGATTTATTCACATGTCTGACCAACTTGTAGTAGTTTTAATTGAAAAATAATTGAATTCTTTTAGCAGGCCGACCTACTTGTAAATTGGAAAATTAATAGATTAACTTTAAAAAATCAAAACTCATCAACTGTAAGGAGTTAGGAGACACTCCACATATCAACAAAAAGGTCTTGACAAGGACTATCACATTGTGAAATGGATTATTTTCAATAACATGGTCATTTGCCCTTATTTTCTTCAATTTGTGCAATACATCAAAAATCAACTTGATAATTTTTGAATGTTTCTTCAAGCACTTATAAGGGTTTAGATACCATGCATGATGTTTTTATGGGATTTATTTCCACGGCATGGACATCATAAGAGCTTCTTCAAAAACCTTATGGGATCTATTATCATAATTCACCATCAAGGGTATCAAATACATACTACCATGTCCAAGGGATTCATGACCACATCAATATCATCATCATGACCATTATTATCAAGGATACAAGGACGTCGTCATTATAATGAACCAATACCATGTCCATAAAGTGGTCCACATGCCATGTGTGTGGGTTCAATAACTTTTACAACTAAGTGTAATGGGATTCAAGCTCCACAAAGGGAATCATCAAGCATGTAGCGGCTCCAAGGACTGTCAAACCACATATTTCAAGAATTTCTTCAAGGGTAGGGTTACCATATATCATCATGGCATGTGACATCAAGTAAATTCTTCATCATGTATTTCTTGAAGGATGTCATCATCAACAATGGCTTCTTTAATCTTTAATGCCATTTTCAAGGTACAAAGACATCATGAGAACAACATATAATATGCAAGTATAATGGCTTCACCTTTACATCTATGATTTCATCATGGTAACCAAGAGTAAGGTCTACAAATGATACAAGTGCTTCAAAGCTACTTCAACAAGGTTATGGGGTTATGAGAAAGGACTTCATCAATTTCAAGTAATATCAGTTCATGTGTGTGGGTTCCATGAACCAAATACATTATCATCAATGATAAGGATAAAGATGTATCATGTGCAAGAGTGTAAGAGCATGAATCAATGGTGTATGGGCTCTAAGGTCCAAACTACCACAACAATAACCAATCAAGATACCACAATAAGTACAAGTGAGCATAGAGGCCATCAACCAAACTACAAAATAGGAGCAAGGGACACATTAATGGACTCAAATGGGACCAAGTCAATGGGTAACCAAGTTTTTTTCCATTGTCCCAAGGCCTCCAAGGGCTTCACTCTTGGGCTTGGACAACTACAAAGTGACTCCTTTGACTCTGAAAACTATACAAACAAAACACACAAACCCTTGACTCTCAGGGGATCTAGAGGGGGCACCAAGACCAATAAAACCACGGCCTACACTAATCATTGTTGGCATAAATGACTAGGCACTATTGGAATCAATGTCAACTTAATCAACACTCTCATTTCCCTTCCTGACTACCCCATCCCTTCTCCATCCTCTCCCCCATTCCTACACCCTTCCCTTCACTCCCCTCCCCTCCCCTCCCCTCCCCTCGCATTTCCCCATCACACCCAACCCCCACTACCACTATCCCATCCCCCTCTTCCACCTCTCTTCCCATTCCCTCTTCACTTAATTGAGTCGCCACCATGCATGAGGTGGTGATTTTATTTTGGGAATCAAGCCTCCTCGCTATGGAGAGGGGAGAGGGAGGGTGGCGAGAGTGTGAGTAGGAAGAGTGGTAGCAAAGGGGGTTTATTTATGGTTTTAAATGTATTGACACCGACCGAGGTTTCCAAAAATTCATAATTTAGCCCATAAAATTGGTATCGGCAGTACCACTTTTCAATTCATGGTTTTTTTTTATATGCAAAAATATGATTTTTTTATGGCAAGAGTTCTCATTTTGAGTATAAAGTTCTCGTCAAGTTGTATAATATGTTATCCCTCCAAAATGAAAACCAGAGTCATTTAGACTACATAGCAATGTCATTGTTTTATGATCTTTTAGCATACCCATGCTCAAGAGAACCAATATTTTCACCCAAATGTGTTCACCACATGCTCATTCACATTCTAGATGCACACATATTTTCAAAAATCCATATAAATAAAACATCCACTTTTTCTTTAAGCAACAAGATAAGTGAAACAAGGCTTTAATGTGCTTGTATAGTGCTGGGCCCAAAACATGCCATATTCTAGTTATTATGTGGACTTACAAACTTTGAAGGATTAATGTGAATGCCCTTGTATTATGCATGATCTTTAGGATTCCCTTGTCTAGAGAAGACCTTCATCAAACAATATTATTGGATATTGTCATCCCTTTTCGCTTTTGTTTGGCTTGTTTGATTCTTCCTTTCCATTTATGTTTACAATTAGGCACATAACAAAAGTGTTAGTACCACTTGGAGATGTACTCTCATAGAATATTGAATCGGTGGACTCCATATTGGAGATTCATATCACTATTCATTTATGAGGATATAATAACCCCACATTCGGGTGAAAATTTGTTATGTTATCACCATTTCCTTTTTTTATTTGTGACCTCATGTGAACAAGGGAGGGGATTATTTTTGAATGGGTGTATTCCTCATGTATTAGAGCCTGGATATTTTACCAAATCTTGTTAGGTTTAAGTAGGAAATGAATGGAGAAATCTACATGGACAAGGACATTGTTTTACTAAAGTTGTGGCGATTATCACCACATTCAACAATGATGGTTACCTTTTATTTTCTTCTTTTCTTTCCTCATCAGGGTAAATAAACATGAGACCTAGAGAAACCATTCTCCATTATTTATATGTAAGGAAATAAGGGTTGTACTCACTTATATTATATAATCTTATGTATTTTATTAATTTCTAAACATATTTTGGGAAGGGTAATTTCTAAGCATATTTTGGGAAGGTTCATGAATATGACTCTTGCATATAAAAAAATGTTTTTTTAAATATCAAGGGTTGTCCCAACTAGTTGTAATGTTTGAAATCAATTTTAGAAAATGATGGTTCACGACCTCTATAGAAGAAGGTTTATCCTAGAAGAAGATTTATCCAAAATTGTCTTGAAAAAATAATTTAGTTCTTTGTATGCATATTGTTTATTCTTAGGTAAAATTTTAACATTGCACTCTAGATCACACCCACTTTCCACTACTATGAAGGAATATCTAAAGTTCATTGTTATGACATTCAAATATTTCTAAAGTTTTCATCTCATTATCACGTTGGATCATTAGTAATGTAGGGATGCTTTGATATCAATAAATAATGTCCTTTGAGCAATTTTTATTCTAAGATTGTTGAGATGAGATAGTGGGTTGAGTCCACATTAGTGTTTACATCCTGTTTCTTTTTATGAAACTTTGTAGGTTTAAATTTTAAATGATGTTTTGAAAAATACATGGAAGGTGGTTTCAAACAAAAGGATTTTCATTCATAAACTTTGGCTTATGTTGCTTCCATACATTCTATTTGTTTCCATGGCCTAGTGTAGATGTAATAGCGTTTTTTTAGAGCATTCTCTATCTAAAGAAATGTATATGAAATGCATCGTATGTGTCACATAATTGCATCCACCAAATATTTCCATTATTGAATAACACCCATAGAATTGATTCAATATACAATTATACCATTTGATGAAGAGATTTGGGTCTTCCCACCTTTATGGAGTAGGCATAATGTTTTAATTTGGCATTTTGGTGCTTTAAAATGATTGTTGGAGAAGGAGGGAGATTGTATTACAAATTGCAAAGAGACCACTTTCCCAAAGTTGCAAAGATATAACACTACATGATCCTTTTCTATCAAAGACATTGATATTTATGATCCCTAGCATTGGATGTCTATGCTAAGATTTATGAAAAAAGGAATCTTGTTCCAATCCTTTCAAATGCTCATATGGATTTCAATGCAATTAGTTGAGAAACTTTGAGATATTTGTTAAAGCATGATTTTCCATTTATAATGTGTTCATAACATCATGAATATGCATCTCTTTCTTAAAACAAAATGGTGAATGCATCAAAATTCTACAATAGATAATTGTATTTATTTCATGATATATCCCTTTGAATCATGAATTTTACAAGTCACAAAGAAACATATTATTGAATATCTAAATATTATTTCGGACACTGACACCTTGCAACACTCAATAGTTTGAACAATCTATGAATATTTTTATAGATTTGTAAATATAATTAGTGTACATGTGGAACAAATAAAATATTTTATATCGGTATCTTAAGATGAAATGGTGATTTTAAATGTGGATGATAGACACTCTTTAGGGTTTGTTCTAAATTTTGAGTTTCACTAGTGATGATTTTGCTATTGAAGGGAGGGTATTCTATTTCTTCATATGCATAATGATTTTTCAAGGGGGTACATTTTTTCATTCTTCCTTTCTATGTATATATTGTTTTCTTCTAAATTTTGCCTCTCCCCATTATCTTGAATTAACTTTTAATTAATAATTCTACCACATCTTTCTTAGAGTTGAAAGTTTGATTGAGTAGAAGGATATCTATATAAAAACTTGTGAATTTTTCATGTACGAACATAAAAATGGTGTGCTAAAAAACTAGTCAAAAGGGCTAACTACTCATGGCAACAAAGTGAATTTTTTGCATTAAATGGGGGATTCTTGAAAAGTCTGATTTGTGAGCATGTGGATGGCATGGTCAAATTAGTATTGTCCAAATAAACTTGCTAGAGATTACATCAGTAAATTATGCTTCTTTGTTTGTTTTTTATTTTCCCAGACCATTTTCACCATGTGTCCTTGAAAGAATTCAAGAGGTGAGTTACAACATGCCATAAAATGAGAATCGAGACTAAGATTGCTAAATTGTTGATTTTTATTTGTGAAATTGGATTACAACTAGGGGAACTCCTCTCCTATGATTCAATGGCCAAGATATTTTTTTATTCCACAATTATGGAACTAGGGTTTTGCCCATTAAAATGCAATGCAATTTTTGCATTAAGGTGGCAATTATTGAAAAATTTAATTCATGATCAGATGAACAGTGCGTTCATGTTTTCCCTTCCCAAACAAACTTTTTAGTGTTTATGACACTCAATTTGGCTTCTCCATTTGGTTTTTATGACCCCATACCAAATTCATCATGTGTCCCATAATGCCTTTAGGAGGTAAGTTACGACTCATGATAAAGTGAGAACTAGGACTTAGATTGATGAATAGTTGACTATGTTGGAACCATGACATTGGAATATAGTTAGGGGAACTCCTTGTGATTCCATAGCCATTGGATTTTTTATTCAACAATTTACAAAACTAGTGTTTTGCTCATTAACATGTAGTACAATTTTTTCATTAAAGGGTCAGTTATTGAAAACTTTGATTCGTGAATGCTTAGATACTGTGCTCATGTCATCCTTATCCAAACAAACTTAGTGAAACGTACAATACTCAATCGTTTCGAAACACATTAATTATACCTTCTCGCCAAAATTGCCCTACTCATTTAATTAGTGCCACTAATGGTTCACCAACCTTGACTACTAGAAGAGCACAGACATGGGCACACAGAAATATATTATATCCAAGGATATTTTCATTAGACTCGACCTAATTCATTCTCCATAAGGGATTCACTATTAAACTCAAAATTTTCATTATTTACATGGTTTGGTTACATAGAATATGATTGTGAAAAATACTAAAAAATAATAATGGCAACACATGTGTTGGTCAACTCAATTTCAAGCCTCTTATGCAATAATGATTGGGTGGTGTTTTGAATCTTAAAGTAAGATTGAAGGTGAATGATATAGTTAAGGTAAGGAGTTTCATATTAATTTCATGAAAAAAAAAATATTTAATGCAACTTTACAAATTTCACCAAATCTAAAAATCACTTTATGATAGAAATAAAACCTTATCATGCATAAACCATAGATGAAAAACACTTTATGACAATAGTAAATATTCCCTATATTCTTCAACATTAATGTTAAATCACTCAAAAAATTCAACCTTAGCTTATGTCATAATAGAAATACCTACAAGTGTTAAAATGCACCAAACCATGAAGATAAAGATAATTGAAAATAAATCAAATATGCAATAAGACAATTTTGGAAAACTCACTTTATATGGATGAATGCGTACACACACAAGTGTGTGTGTGTGTGTGTGTGTGTGTGTGTGTGTGTGTGTGTGTGTGTGTGTGAGAGAGAGAGAGAGAGAGAGATAATATGAAGGATATGTACATGATAGCCTCATACCAAGGCTCAATCCTCTATCTTTGCAAATACCTAGTTTACGAAAAAGAGTGAAAACCCTAGATGTACCAAATATTTACCACAAACTAGCATAAACACTAGCAAGCCTCCTTAGCTCCAAGAAATGCATCTCATCTCTCCTCCTCCTCAACAAGTACAAGCTATGGTTTAATCCATAGATCCATAACTCCATTATGTCCAAGGGATGAAACCCTAACCCTAGTATTCAAGACGATCCAAGAAACCCTAATGAATCCAACACAAGAGAGATAAAGGACAAAGAAAGAGAAATAGATAAGTGAGATATTATCCTTGCATCTCTCACATAAGATATTGAAGTGATGATATCTTACATAATGACTCTCCTTCCTCCATATATATGAGAGGTAAAGGAGGATAACATTAAATAGGTGGGAATAAATTCTTACAAGCAACCTACTATAAACATAAACACATCCACACATATGAAGCACTATACTCCAAGGGTACACATGTCAATATCAAAGGTTATGTCATACACATGTAAGGCTCTAATGCAAGGGAACTTCAGAAGATGTTTCCAACACTCCTCCTACAATCCTTTAAGGACTCCAAATCTCCAAATTATCCATTTGCTCCATCGAGTCCACTTCACAAGCATAAGAACTATGGAAACCCAAGAATCCCCAAGTCAACTCCAAGTCTCTATAAGAGACAACCTTTCAAATATTAGTTTACAACCAATTTCTGCAATACATACACACACATGATTCATAATATAAGATAATAATACCTTACAATATGTGGGTCTTATATATAGTCCATCCTGCCTTTTCAAATATAAAGTACACGTCTTTTGATTTTTAATTAATTATTACATTATATTTATTTATTTATTATTATTATTATTATTATTATTATTATTATTTATGTATGTAATAGAATCCATCCAATCATATAAGCATAAACAATCCTCCAATTTGCAACATCCTCTCAAGTGAGAAACCAATCTCCACATGGCCATCCTGAAGAATGTCCCACTTTTTTTAATATCTCCAACACTCCAAGGAAGAATGCCATGCAAACATCTAATTGAGGTTAAGCAACATTTTAGTAATCCCAATCCAATGTGAAAATATATCATGGACCATCCAAGTCCTAATTATACACCATGTACCCTAAATATGATGAAGCACCTCCAAATATGTTGTAACCTTTGAAGTAACCTAAAAAGATAACATGTTGATGAGTTGAACCATGTTATTTTGGTTGAGAAATAAAGTTTATAACAAGGTAATGAGGTTAGTTTAAGAGGGTTTTATCAATCGGATCATATTATTTTGGTTCGTGCGTGAATGTTACATTTAAGGTGATGTTTGGCGATGTCCATACATTAGTAGTGCATTTAAGGTCAGGTTAGGGGTTTATTAATTCAAGTAGTGACATAATACATGAATGTTTAAAACAATATCTAAAAAGGGATATGCCTTATATATTGATCCTTGAATGTTGCTACTCACTCCTGCAAAGGCAACATGAGACACATGATCATGAACTAATATAATCTAAACCACAAAAAATGGGTAAAATCATGAATTTGGGTGTCCATTTTTTTTGAGCGGGGGACTAAAGTAATTTTTGTGTTTAGAATGTCTCTTTTTAGTAAAAAAAAAACTTGTAAAAAAATTTTAATCTTTCTATTCATTGTTTTTTCTTACTTTTTTAATTGAGTTTTGATATGTCAATTTAGCAATTGTTTGACAGTATGTTCTTATAAAATGAAAGGACTAATAAATAGTCATATTTTATGACTCCCATTTATTCATTTGTAAATTTGGGTTTACTAAAAACATAATATGCTTTGACGATCTAGACAAATTGTATTAACATATTACTATACTTTTGTATCTAAAAACTAAATACACTATTATTTTTTATTTTTTTGAATTAGATCAATGTGAAAAAAGTGCATAATATAAACATGTTTATTTAGACTAAACATCTTCCTTAATTTCCACTTAAAAAGAAATGAAAGTACACTTTTGAAAGAGACACTCCAACACTTCATACCATAATTTTTTCATTTTTTATATTATGTTTTTCTTAAGTCATTATTTTTCATTTCACTAAATTTTAATAAAAGTTTAAATAAACATAGACATTTTAACATCAAGTTAATTAAATTAGCAGATGAAAACCAAATTCAACAAAATTCACATGTATTTAAAGTAGATTTAATCATGAAAGTAAAACAACACTTGTAAAGAAGGTCTCTTTTCAGTAAAAACAACACTTGTAAAGAATTTGATAGTTTTCTATTCATTGATTTTTCTGATTTTTTTAATTGAATTTTGATATGTTAATTTAGCAATTGTTTTATAGTATGTTCTTATAAAATGAAAGGATTGATAAATAGTCATATGTTATGACTCCCATTTATTCATTTTAACATCAAGTTAATTAAATTAGCAGATGACAACAAAATTCCCATGTATTTAAAATAGATTTAATCATGAAAGCAACGGTACTAGTTCCTAAAATAGATTTTTAGTATTCATCATGGTATGCTCCATTTGAAGTTGGAGAAAGCTAGAGAGCAACAATAATCTATCATTTGCTGAAAATTTATAGGATTTGAGCTGAATCATTATTTTCACCAAAAACATTAATATTTTTGGAGGAAAGTTAAATATTTTCGGTCGAAGTTAGATTTCACGAAAAAAATATATTTTCAGCTAAGAACATGATATTAAAAAAAATATGTCGGTTGAAATACAAAGGGAACACACTTAATGAATGTAATTCTTATTAATACATGAACTCAAGTACATAATTCTGCATTTTTCTTTCAAACCAAGATAGATTTTCATAGTGAGTTTTACATATAAAGGTTTACATAGGCGATTTATTTTAAGGTGAATTTTTTTCCTGGTCAATTTTTTATGGTGAAGTTTTTCTTTACAAATGTTTTTAGTTTTTCTTTACAAATGTTTTTATAGTAAAAATTCTCTTGGGAAATTTATATTATGGTGAAAATATTCTTAAAGACTCTCTTGACCAATTTTTTCTTAGGTAAAGATTCTTTTATCCAATTTTTTCTTAGGTAAAGATTCTCTTAGCCCAATTTCTTGCAAGTATTTTAAGGAAAGATTATGAAATTATATTTTTTATTTCTTTTGAGATAGATAGAGTTTCAAGGTTTCAAATTATTCGTTTTTAAATGACTTGAAATTTGTCTTGAAGTTGAAATTTTTAGTTTTCATTATATGATGTTCATTTTTTGAAAACATGTATAGATTGAATAATCAGGGAAAACAAAATACAATTACAAAAGAAATATGATAGCACTCGATATGATACTCTTCATAATAAAATGAAATAACTCTACTATCAAAATAAAACACAAAAGCTTGTAGATATTGGAGCAAAGTACGTGTTGATGATGTAAATAGGGATTTGCTTCCTAATGTTGATGAAACGAATGTTGAAAATTAAATTCAAGAACATGAAATCAAAGCAAATATGTATATATTATAAATGTTTAAAATCCAATAAATTATTTTTTATAATTTATTGTAATTTTAAAATACTTTGTAACAAACAAATAGAGATTTATCTCCAAATCTTAATCAAAACGTTGAGTTGTTGAAGCCCATAATGAAGCACGTTGTGTTTTAAAGTTTCAAAACTTTTGTTAATATTATCCATGAAATGCATGGGTATGCATGTTGTAAGACAATGGAAGGTAAGGTTAGTTATGGTAAAGGTTGGTTATAGAATAGAAAATTAATTATGAATTCAGTTAAATTGTTTAGTTAAAGATTGTTTGATTTTTTTAAACAAATTCATAAATGGTTAAGGTTTATGAGTTAACAATGTTCACTTCGAATTTTTATTTTACATTGTTTTGGGTTTGGGTTTGGGTTTGGGTTATGAATTAATAATGTTTACTTTGAATTTATGTTTTACTTTGCTTTGGTTTTGGTTTTGACATGGGTAGTGACAAATTGGTATATAATTACATTTTCAACTTCTCTCATGGATTGATAGCTTCTTTTATAATTTTCAAAGGATTGATTAAAATTAGATTGTAAAATCATTATATTAGATCAACTGGCACAAAAAGAGAATTTTCTTATGTGTACGATAACATAGTTCAACAATCTAATACCATACTCATTTACATACAACATCGTGATTCAACAGTTATGGAGTTGTAAAGTTGGTATTCAAATGAACATAGATCAACTAGCGCAAATAGTAATGTTAAACTTCTAAGCAAGATGATAACCAATATGATATCATTAATTATTTTTTCTCTATGAATTATATACACCAATTGTATTCTAACAAAACAAATATTTCACTAAAACATCTAGGTTAGTAGATATTATTGACTAAATTGTCATTGATGCCAATAGGTGTGTGTCAGTGTGTATTGGTGCCCCTTGAGGAGCCCTTCATGGTTAGAATTTTGTCAATGTCAAAGGATACATTTTGACCTTATCCAAGTCCAATTTTGAAGCCCAGGCTTAGAGCCCTTGGGACAATGTCAAAATCCTTGTACACCCTTTAGAGCGTTTAAGTTCCCCTAAGTTTTTTTTTATTCCCCGCTACCACAGCCTATTCCCTGGTACCCTAGAAAGATTCCTTGGTGCGTTGAAGAATTATAGAACTTCAAAGAGTCCAAATGACCCATTATGTGGTCATTTGTGAGGTCATGGTACCCTAGGAGAAGTCTAGTCACCCCCACACCTTGGTGGTGTTGGGGTCCTTGATACCCTTGATATGATGAGTATATGGTGGAGACCTCCTCCTTGTCGATATTAAGTATGTGGATGTGAATACCATTGAATACCTCATGCCTTTGATGATGTCCATTAAATCCTTTGTCCTTGGAACTTATGCATAAGGTAACATGGTCTTTGGAACCTTTATGTGTGGAAACTTTGAATCCCTAAACAAATTGAGAAATTTAAGGGTATTATACCAAGAATTTACAAATAAACCCATCATAGGGAGATAGCCCGTGTCAATCCATTTCTGTTGATATGTGGAGTATCTTATAACTCCTTATTGTTGAAGAGATATGAATTTTTGAAGTTGGCGTACCCCACCTTTTTGGGTCAGTCGACCAAACAAAAGATAATTTAATTGTTTGTAATTTTCAATTGCATGTCGGCTCACTTTTACGTACTAAATTTCCTCCACAATATATATAAATATAATATCAAACATTTCAATTGTTCACCAATAAAGTCACTCTTTGGTAATTAACAACTCTTGAAGAAAAGTGTGAAACTTTTTGGAGGAGAAATTTTTGGTCATGTTCACTAAAATTGGCATAATACGGAATTGAGATTACAAAATTCTTGGGTCCTTGGAAAGCTTGTTACAAGGGATATGTGATGACATGATCTAGAGTTTATTTGGTTTTTTCTATTATTTATTTATCTTTTTATCTTCGAAAAGGTATGGTTCATGATTTTGGGTTTCTCTTGTGATGACACATGTCTCTCATGGATAGAGTTCATATTTGATATTAGTATGTGAGCCTCCATATTGGTATGTTGATGTATTTGTAACTTTGGAAGAGATCTGGATGTATATTATCATTGTATGTTGTTGTACCCCCATTGGGGATGTGTGTTACCTTTACGGGATGTCTAAATTGTGTCTAGACCTTGAGGTACAACCTCTGTTGTAATTCGGGGCAATAGTCACCATTGTAACATCATGTAATATGTAATTGTAGTCTCTCTAGGAGAAATGGGCCCCATGTGAGATGACATGTAGGATCAAATGTTATATTTGGTTAGTGACTTGAAAGGGTATAAATAGGGAGGCTCTCTCCCTCATTTATTCACACCTCACACACTCTCAAAGGCACATGAGAGAGAGAGAGAGAGTCAGAGGAAGAGAGGTAGATAGATGTCGAATAATTCTTATTATTGTTTTTGATCATCTTAGTATTATAAAGAAGTTTGTGGGGTTTTATCCTTTATGGTTTCCCTGGTGAAAATATTTGTGTCTCATGTATCTTTTATATCTTATGAATCTTGTTATTCTTTCATATAAAGATCCTAGATAATATAATAAGATCTTAAGAAAAACTAACATGGTATCATAGCCTCTCTGAAAGAAGGCACTATGCAACTGTGAAAACTAGGGCTTCCTAGTTGAAGGTGTTCTCTACACAAATCATCAAGAAAAGAGGGCTAGGCTAAGTCACCTCACTAGGGTGCATCTTTTGGGGTAGCAGTTTCTAAATCAGAGAAGTTTCAATTTTTAGCTTCAACTACTGCCGAGAGGAACTAAGGCATCAAGTATCGGAGGCTTCCCACCTCGGTTTTTAGAAAGTGACATAGCTGAGCAACTCACCTCAAAGAGGCGCATCTTTTTGTCCAAACAAAATTCCCAAACTCCAATTTTGGAAAAATTAGGGTTTCTCTAACAAACCCTAGGTCAGCCTGCTCTGGAACCTGGTGGGACACCTCAAATCGGTAAGATCCAAATCTTTAATATTTCCATTTGAGGTTCTAATTTTGAAAAGATGACTCACCATACTTAGCTTGAGGACAAGCTTGGAGGGGCTGATAAATTTCGGGCATGGAAGAACATAATCTCCCTGATCCTTGAAGAAAATGACTTGAATCAGTTTATTTCTGGAGATGTTCCAGAACTAGAGGGAGATGAGGATAAGGATACTCATAAGAGAAGCATGGATAAGGCTAAGAAAATCATTCTAGATTATATTAAGGATCACCTTATCCCCCATGTGTCTGCATTCAAGACACCGATGGAAGTATATGATGCTTTGACGAAGATGTTCGAAGGAAAGAACATCAATCGAAAGATGACTTTGAGGAACCAGCTGAAGAATGTGAAGATACTGAACTCTGAGACTATACAATCTTACTTCACTATGGTTTCTCAAATCAAAGAAAAACTTGAATTAGTTGAAGAAAATGTCAAAGAAGGAGAAATTGTAAGAACTACCCTGAATGGTCTCCCTAGATCATGGTACTAATTCATTCAATAGATTTGTGCAAGAAGGAAGCTAATCTCTTTCATCGGACTTCGAGAAGAATGTGCACAAAAAGAATCTAGACTTGTGACAAGAGAAGAAAAGATACGAGCAACTGACGATTAAGCTCTTGCAGTATACACCAGGAAGAACTTCAAAAACAAGGAGAAGAAGGAGAAATTTCATCACAACAAGAAGAAAGACAAGAAACCGAAGAAGACCAAAACAGATATTTCAAATGTTCTATGTTATACTTGTGATGAAAAGGGACACTTGGTAAGAGATTGTCCCATCCAGAAAAGGAGACACCATGCTCATATTGTCGAATATGATGAACCAACAAACAAAATATTCAAATGACAGAAGAATAATTCAAATGTAGAGTATGTGCTAACCTCAACACTTACTTGCATTATCACACACAGAAGCAATGATCGGCTCGTGGATAGTGGAGCTTCCAAACACATGACGGGATACAAGGAATCATTCATCAATATGTCTGAACATGAGTCACCTCACAAGGTGAAACTTGGGGATGATTATCAATACCCCATAAAAGGGAGTGGCAAAGCTTCATACAAGATTGACTCCAAGAAATCCTTAAAGATGAAGGATGTGCTATATGTTCCAAGATTGAAGAAGAATCTTCTCTCCATATCTGCACTAGATGCAAAGGGAATTAGGGTTGCATTTTTCGATGGCCAAGTTTTGATGTGGCCCGAAGGAAAGACAATAGAGGATGCAATAGTGACTGGAGAAGAATATGGAGGCTTGTACAAGTTGAAGGGACAACCTAAAAAAGCATCGGTTCATGAGTGAATTGAACCAAAGGAACTGTGGCACAGAAGGCTTGCCCATCTGCACTATAGAGCACTATTGATGGAAAGCAAACCATTTTCAGGATTTCCATAGATCCAGGAAAAGCATGAGGGAATTTGAAAAGGATGTGCAAAAGGAAACAAGGCAAAGAAGAAATTTCCCAACAGTGAGGGCAAGGATAAAGGAATATTGGAGATAGTACACTCATATGTATGTGGACCCATGTCTTCGAGCTCATTAAGATGGTATGTGTACTATGTTTCCTTTATAGATGAATTCTCACGTAAGACTTGGATATATTTCTTGAAGGAGAAAAGTGAAGTCTTCAGTAAGTTCAAGGAATATAAATCCTTGGTCGAGAACCAGACAAATAGGAAGATTAAGATTCTAAGATCAGAAAATGGCGACGAGTTCACTTCGGAAGAATTCAAGGAACTTTGCAGAGAATATGGGATTAACAAGGATTTGAGCACTCCATACAATCCTCAACAAAATGGGGTTGTGGAACGAAAAAACCGAACCATAATGGGAGAAGCGAAAGCAATGTTGCTTGACTAGGATCTTCCTATGCACCTTTGGGCAGAGGTAGCAAGAACAGTTGTGTATGTACAGAATTGTACTCCTCATCGATTACTTGGTAACAAGAATCATGAAGAGGCTTTCTCAGGAGTGAAACCCAAAGTTAGCCATATGAGAATATTTTGTTTCCCAGTGTGTGTACATGTCCCAAAGGAGAAAAGGACCAAGCTCGATCCTTGTGGGAGGAAGGGTGTATTTGTAGGATACAGTGATACATCAACGACCTACTGAATATACTTTAATAAGATCGACGTCAGTAGAGATGTAACCTTTGATTGACTCAGCATACTTTAGATCCAAGAGGACTCATATCCAAGGAGTCAAGGAACCTGAAGAGACGAGAGTCTAAGACATGGAAATTGGAGAAGTAATTCTAGAAGACCCTAAATATCACGACATGACAGAACCACAAGAGCCAGTAGAGACATTACTTGACAAATAATCCCACAAGAGGAAACCAGCATGGGCATGGGAGCTCTTATAAGAAGCTGAAAGGTATGGCGCTCCAGAAGGAATACATAGAGAGAGAAAGAAGGAAAAACCCTAAAATAGCTATGTGGCCCTAGTGTGTGATATCATTGATAAAGAACATTCCACCTATGAAGAGGCTACAAAAAAAAGAATGGAAAGATGCAATGATCGATGAATATTAGTCGATCATGAAGAATGATGTTTGGGAGGTTGTTCTGAGGACAGAGAAGAATTATTTCGTGACTTCAAAGTGCATCTACAAGATCAATGCTATAGATGACAGCATCGAGAAACACAAGGAAATATTTGTAGCATGAGGCTTCTCATAGAAATAAGGAATAGACTACAAAGAGACATTTGCACCCGTGACGAGGTACACTTCCATAAGGACCATACTTGCTTTGGTAGCAATTATGAAATGGAAAGTGCACCATATGGATGTCAAGACATCCTTCTTGAACGGTGTCATCGAAGAGGAAGTGTACATGGAACAACCATTGGGATTTGAGACACATGATAGGAATACCCATGTGTGCAAATTGAAGAAGGCTTTGTATGGCTTGAAACAAGCACCGAGGACATGGTACGACATGATGGATAGCTTCCTCACGAGCTTGGGATTTACCAAGAGTAAAGTAGATTCCAATCTCTACTTCAAGGTGGAAGACAGAAGACGAGTGATACTCCTGCTATATGTCGATGACTTGTTTCTAACAGGCGATTAGGAACTCATTACATATACAAGAAGGAGACTTGCTACATATTTTGGGATGAAATACCTAGGTATAATGCACTACTTCTTAGGCATGGAGGTGTGGCAGAGTGAAAATGGAATCTTCCTTGGGAAAGGGAAGTATGCAGTGGAGATTCTGAAGAGATTTGGAATGTTGGATTGCAAGGATATGGCCACACCTATGTCATCTAACTTGAAGCTTTTGAGTGATGCTTCATCTGAGAAGGTCGATGCCATGATGTATCATCAAATGATTATCTCATTGATGTATCTAAAGAATACGATACCAGACATATGCTTTTTAGTGAACACCCTGAGCTAGTTCCCGATGGATCCAAGACAGGTTCACCTTATAGCAGTAAAGCATGTTCTGAGGTGCCTTAAACGTATAGTGGATTATGGGCTCAAATATGATGTGAATCAGAAGATAAACCTACACGGTTATGTTGATTTGGACTGGGCAGGTAGTGCCACTGATAGGAAGAGCACCTCAGGTTGTGACTTGAATTTGGGATCTAGCATTATCTCTTTGTTCAGCAAGAAGCAATCATGCGTGGCATTGAGTACAGCTAAGGCGAAGTATGTTTCCACTTTCTCAGCTAGTTGTGAGGCAATGTGGCTGCGAAAGCTATTGTCTAACTTATTTGATATCCATTTGGATGTGACTTGCATCTTCTATGACAATTAGAGTTGCGTGAAGTTGACGAAAAAACCAGTGTTCCATGACAAGTCGAAGCACATCGAGATCAAGTTCCACTATATTAGGGATATGGTGCAGAGAGAAGCAATGAAGCTCCAATACGTGGAAACAGAGGAGCAGATAGTTGATGTGTTACCCAAGCCTCTTGCAAGAGTGAAGTTCGAGCAGGGATAATTTTAGGGGCGAAATTTAGCCCATGGGCTATTTTTAGGGGGTTTCTCGAAAAAATGATTCGGCATTTTGCAATTTTTGAAACCCTGTTTCGCCCAATTTTGATGGGGTAAACTTTTTTCACCCTAAAAATCGCCAAATTATTATAGAAACGATATAAAATCCTTGTAAATTAATTTTTTTTTTGAAAAATATCGCCAAATATTTTATAGTTGGTGTTTTAATCATTGGTAAGATTCGCCAACATTTATACACTTTTAAATAAGTATGGTTCCTTAAAATCATCCATGAGTTCAAGTACTTCAGAGAAAGAATTGGTGTGATCCAGATTAAGATCCCTCGAAAGAGGGAGTGATGTGTTCTACATAGCTAGAAAGACAGGTTTACTGAGCATAACATATTGGCGAAGTTTGTAGGTTGCTCAGACGTAATTAGTCATGTAGGTTATATTTGGATGTAACATATCGGTGAAGCTCGTAGGTTATCCTTGGATGTACTCAGTCCTAATACAAAGCATATTATCTCACATGGGAAATGAGGTGAGTTATCTGAATGTAAATACTGAGAATTGGCGTGGTACGCAGCTCAAACGCAAGCAAGGGAACTACACAAATAAGGAAAATTGCGCAAAAGTAAAAGGTGCAAGAGACGTCACCTATGCAGAAGAGGGCACAACATGGAAGGAATATGCCAAAGGGATAAAGTGGTAGCACAAGTACAGAATAACGACCAAAAGTGACAGGATGATCGTGGGTGCTAGAGTTGGATTAAGTTGAAGGATGCCACACAAGTGGAAGCACGCTATAAGTAAGGCCGTTAGTGCCTCGTGTCAAGTCATGATCACCACAGCTGTAGCCTCAAGGGTAGCTGATGGTGACAGTTAACAAAATTCTTGTATACAGTCGACCATGTGTGGTCATGTAAAATAGTATAAATAGGAGGGATTTAATAGTTAGAAAGTTGGTGATTGTTGGTCGTCATTACGTTTAGGTTAGCATTCCAATAGATTTGGGGAAGGGTTAACGAAAGAGATATCCCTGAGTAGTAGAGTATCCTGGAGTCTGTAGGATGCATCTAGAGTTAGTGCAATAGAAGAAAATCTCTGCTAGAGCAGTGTAGATGATAGAGAGGTTGATCCCAGCCGTGTGCGGATCTATAGATGGTAGCATTAGACTAGGAGAAATAAGAAAGAGAGCATGAGAGCCATGAGTCTGAGTCATAAATACATATCATACAATCAATTTTCACCACGAAGATAGAAAGGTGCTATAGCCTTTTCTCATGCCAGATGAAGAGCACCTTGGTGGTTTTTCTCAGATGGGTTTCCAAGTTATCTCTTGTTTTTGAATGGGCACTTGGTGTTATGAATTTTTATGTTCTATTCGCTTATGTTTATGATGCAAGTCCTATTATGATTGAATGAATGTTGCACTGTCAATAAAACCTTGAATGAATGAGTGGGTTGTTGTACACCATTCTGAGTGCTAGTTTATGTGTATGGCGTAAGAGTTGTTGCGCACCTGTATGTTGCACCTGTCTGATGACTGCTTTTACATTTTGTCATGTTTGGGGTTACTAAGGCCGAATATGTGTCATGCCATTAGTAGTGGGTAGAATATATGTGCGGTGTGCGCTACAGCTCGGTGGAAATAGCTCTATCCTCGCGGCTTGGTCAAGCTCCTTGGCCACGCGCCAAGCGACTATAATCCCTAAACAATTGCAGAAACATGGTTTCGATGGTTACCCATCGAAGATATATCTCGGGTGAGTCTGCGCCTGCTTCGTAGGTGTTGCCGATGGGTCTTTCTCTGTCGGGCCAGTATCTCAAGTATTTGTTGGGTTGACGAGCTGCACAGAACCTGGGTCACGTGAGTTGGAAAAGTGGCCAACAAATGGTTTCGTTGTCGGGACCCTATTGATCAAATCGATGGAAATGTTGTGGCACCCGACTAAGAGTGAAATCGACGAGTAGCTAGAGTCAAAGACGTTGATATTCACGCAGAAGGAAAGCGAGGGTTCACGGTTGAGCCCTGGAAACTGGTTGCGGCAATCTCTATATTCGTACATCCATGAAATATTTTTTGCGAAGTTTCCCATTATATTTCAAGGATGGCTATCAAATTGAGCAACCCAGTAGGCTGACTCCCAGAGAAAAGTGATTGACTGGTCTGACCAATTGACACAAGAAGTAGCACAAGTAAGTAACCCTATTTCCAGAGCTATTGATTTTTGGATTGATAGCATATTAGAAGGGTATGTTACGGAGTTCATTGTTGAAGCGATAACCTCGTATAGCGAGGCAGAGAGATGATTTCCAAGGGCCCTTAGGAAGGTACCTTATGTCTATAAACCTATGGATTAAAATGATCCTTTATGAAAGGGGTATTTTACAACTCAAATATTGAGTCATGTAGTCCATGAGGGGGATAGGCTGTGTAAGAATTATGAGTAATATGGAAGGTAATAAGAAGAAATGTTCCAAGGAATCTCAAAGGACGAGTTGGACACTAGATTCTTAAGAAGCGGAAGGAGATTCTGGTTAGGAAAGAGGAGGAAGGTAGTTGGAGGTAGGAGGGCTTATAGCCTACCCAAGGAAGGTAAATATGGGTGGTCACACCTAGATGAAGAGTTCTACGTCGAAGAGGAGGAGTATAGTCTGATTTCTGAGAGAGCAAAATCGGGAGAGTCTGCAGAGTCATCAAGGATAGGACGTGACTACGAAATTCCAAAAATATCCCTTGAAGTAAGACCTAGAAGTTCCTCACCTCAACCACTTGCATAAGGAAGCCCATCAGCAATCCTAGTAAATCCAACAAATCCAAGGAGTCAAGTGAAAAACCCCAATGCCACCCTAATGGCAGGAACAGACGTTAGGTTACCCACCTTTGATGGGAATGGAACAGAAGACCCAAAGTAGCATTGGTTCCTCTATGAAGCTGTATGGATGGTATGTTTAGTCCATAATGCAGATATAAAGAAGGATCAGATGATCATGACCTTGAGGGGTCGCGTCCTGGATTGGTTCATGAAATTTTGTGCCGTACCAATCGAAACACCACAGAAGACTCTGGAGGAGATTCAACGCACAATGATCTCAGAATTTAGAAAGCCACAATCTGAGTCCCAATGTATTATCAAGATCAAGGAGATTAAGTAGACTCTGGCAGAGACAGTATGGGACTTTGACCAATAGTTCAAAACGCTGATAGCTAAAGTAAGCTTCTAGATGTCGGACGTACAACATAAAGAGTGGTTTATTGCTGTGCTACTGTCACACATTAGAGGAACACTCATGCAGTAGAATATTGCAATGCAAATGGAGGCACTAGAGTTGGTGATGAAGCTAGAAGCCTCACCTATTAGATATGGTGTTGTTGGAATGATGCAGATTTAGTCGCAATCAACCAATTTGACTATTCAACTCCAAGACATAAAAAGAGGAAAGGAGGTACAGGAATACCTCTGGTGTACACGATGCTGGGCCAATGGACATACCGAAGATGACTGCCCAACCTACATGAACTACATCTCGTCCAGTGCACCAAACCCACTGAGTACCCAGGGGCTGCCCTGGTGCAACATCTTCTAGACAAGAGGACACCAGGATGTAGATTGCATGTTCCTGCAGAAGATGGTATGTACCCCAGCCAGTCTGTACTGTAAATTTCGTAAATATGTAGGCCATGATGACAAATATTGTAGGGCCTACCAACTTATGAGAGAAAAAATGGTAGAGGCATATTTAATGAAGACTGAGGAGCAAATAAAGATTGACCAAGATGCGCCTCAGTTCTAGGCTGCGCCCCAGTACCAAGTTGTGCCTCATTTTCAGGTCATGCCTTAGTTTCAGTCTACGCAGCAGTTTCAGATGGCACCGCAATTTCAAAATGTGGGCCCATATAACCCGTACCAATAGTAGTATGCGCAACCACAATACCTTCAGCAACCAACTCAATATTAGCTGATGGGGGGTGGTAATTAAAGGGGCTAAGGAGGAGGAGGATTTATCCAAGGAAGAGGGCCAGTGGTATGCTATAATTGTGGAGTACAGGGCCACTATGCTAGAGACTGCCCTGAACCTGTGAAGACTTGCTCATATTGCAAAGAAGAGCACAATGTGGAGCAATGTTCGCAACTTATCGCCCGATGGTAGGCCTAGAAAGTTGGAGCACCTAACCCAATACTAAATCCTATGTCGAATTCTAACGAACCTGATAGTCACAGAACCTTGAGAACCAAACGTAGTAGTGGTAACCAGGGGAGGTGCTACGACGGGTGAAGACCAAGCTACACAGACGGAACCTAAGAGTCTAGCACAACCACAGGTTGGCTCAGTTGCACAGAAGAAAGCACCACTTTATGTTCAAGAGCAGAATCATATATTCATGGATGTACACCCAGAGTTCATAGGAATGGAACAACCATCTACCTCAGGCCAAGTAAAATATATGCCTGAGAGGTTCCAAAAGATATTCAAACAACAGACTGCAAGAAAGAGTGTAGATAAGGTTAGTAGAATCAAACCATTCCTGTCAAGTTGTTTGGCGCTAATCCAGTATAAGGATTCCCTTGCAGAGTTGGAAGCGCTTATTGAAACTCTTTTAGAGGAAAACCCACCAGAAAAGAAAGTTAATAGTGTCAAGACAAAGCTCAAGACGGGACACAAACTCAGAATGTCCAGAAAAATCGGTGATTATGACATGGACTACATCCGATCCTTGACCTTGGATCTCATGTTAACATTTTAACACACCAAACATGGGCAATAATGGGCAAGACACCCCTAGAATGGTCCCCAATTGTGACTAAGGTTGGACAATCAAGGTCCTACCTGTTGGTAGGTTGAGTCAAGTCCAAGTGGATATTAAAGGATTACGCACTTTTATGGACTTCGAGGTCATCAATATAATAGATGATACTAACCCATATCCTACATTGTTGGGGATTGATTGGGAAATGGAAAACCAAATGATCAGAAACTTCAAAAGAAGGATTCTATCATTTGAAGATGATGAGATGAGGGTAGTCGTGCCCCTCGATCCGCTGGAAGGACAAAGGTACATTGAACCTGTGGTCAACAAAGAGCAAGGTGACCACCTTGACAACATTTATAATGTCATTGTCCTTAAGGAAGATTACATTAATCCTACTATAGATGGTAACCTTAGTTGGAGGTGCGCGAGTTCGTGTACATCATACTCAGGGAGGAACTTGAGAACTGGCAGAGTCGATTACATGAAGTCTCTATGAGGAGATGTGCCCGGGTAACTAAGTCTATACGACGAGTAGGAACTCAGTCGCGGCCGCTGCCTATATATGAAGGAATGCCTAACTTGGCATCGTTCTTAACTGAGTTTGAAGAATTGGTAACAAAGCCACAACAACTATCTGTGCTAGACTTTGCACTGAAATCCACACCCGCGCGATGGTGGGGTATGCATAAAAGCTCAATAACAGAATGGACACAGTGTAGACGGCTACTGGAATTAAGGTTCGAAGATGAGGTTAAAACAGTGACACAAAGTTATACAGGGTTGTTGGACCCTGTTGAACACTTAGAGCAGTGTTTCGTAGCATTTTCGAACTACCCGCGTTAGGAGTGGGTTCACCACTTCATCCATACTCTTGAAATGGTACCCAGAGGCTGGTACGTATCCATGGAGCTGTGCCAGGAAATGAGGGAATGGGAAAAAGTTGCACATAATTTCACATACACATTCTAGTTCGCAAATGAGCAACCCACAATTGATATTGCACTAAAGGCTATTAAGGAGAATATATTCGCTGAGATCCCGCTGGAGGTTGTGTATTCTCAACCTTACATTGCGTATTTCAACTTGTGATGTGAGACAGTTCAACACCGGATGACCTTCTATAACCTCTCAGGAGACCTAGAGGATGATCCGACTAACATTAATATTCCAGAATCAGAAGGATCGTGCATAGTAGAAGGAAGCGGCATTTCCAATGAGTAGTTCATTAAGCCGCTAAAGATCAAGAAAGTTAACATTGGGTCAGAGGACAATCCAAAATTTGCTAATATTGGAGATTGTTGGGACGAAGAGACAATAGCCAAAATTACTGATTTATTACATGAGTTCCAGGACCTATTCTCGACAAACTTCAAGGAAATGAAGGGGACAGTAGGATATTTAGGCGAAATGAAAATTTCGCTCAAGCCCGATGCAAGGACGGTAAAACAACGCCCATAAAGACTAAATTCGTGCTATAAATAAAAAGTGAAAGCAGAACTGGATCGCATGATGGAAGAAGGAATCATCGAACCTGTCGAAGAGTCAGAGTGGATAAGCCCTATAGTGATTCAGGACAAAAAGGAGACAAGCAAGGTCAGGATCTGTGTCAATCTTAGGAAACTAAATGATGCCTATCTACATGGTCCATTCCCAACACCATTCACAGATGAAGTCTTAGAAAGTGTCGGTGGACAAGAAATGTACTCGTTCACAGATGAATTCTCGGGCTACCATCAAGTCAGAATTGCGCAAGAGGACTACCACAAAACAACTTTTGTAACAGAATGGGGATGCTACCAATACACGGTAATGCCCTTTGGCCTTAAAAACTACCCTGTTATTTTTTCTAGAATAGTAGTTTCTACCTTTAAAGATTTCATTCATAAGTTTCTTGAAGTATATTTTGATGACTAGATGTTCTTTGGTCTGGTAAGAGACCATATCGAGAATCTTCGTATGATGCTAGAAAGGTGTCACCAGTATCAAATTGAAATAAATTTGAGAAAAAGTATATTTTGTGCACCATTTGGTGTACTGCTGGGCCATGTGGTATGTCATGTCGGAATCTTGGTCGATCCCACGAAGGTGGCAATTATTTTGGACATTCCTCTTCCCACATCAGTCATGCAACTCATATCCACATTGGGACATACTGGATATTATCGAAAAAAATTTAGAAGATACGCGGAGATAACTACCCCAATGGAGAAGCTGCTAAAGAAGGACGCCAAATTCGAGTGGAACGAAAATTGTCAAGAGAGTCTAGATAAACTGAAGAAAAAAATGGTTGTTGCGTCGATATTAATATTCCCAGACTGGAAAAAGGAATTCCATGTGCATGTTGATGCATCATCAATTGCACTGGGTATATTATTAACCCAACCAGGAGAGGGCGCAATTGACCACCCATATGCATTTGCAAGCAGGAAACTATCAACGGCAAAGAAAAAATACACCACAATCGAAAGAGAAAGGATTGCAATGGTCTATGTGCTACAAAAGTTTCAACATTATCTATTGGGTGGGCACTTCAAGATGTTCACTGATCATTCTGCGTTGAAGTACCTGGTCAATAAGCCAGTGTTGGGGGGGGGAAGATCTGTCGGTGGCTCCTCCTATTTCAAGAATTTGACTTTGAGGTCATTGTGAAGCTAGGTCGACTGAATGTTGGGCCTGAACACTTATCACGCATTGAAAGTGGGGAGGAACCCACCATCCTAGAGGATAATCTACCGTATGCGCAGCTGTTTGCTATCGATGTTTTCGATAAATAATTTGATGCTATTATACACTTATTAAATACAGGCTATGTGCCTGAAGGTTATTCAACATGGTAAAAGAATCAACTAGTTGTCAAGGCCTTAGACTACACGCTAATCGCGGGACAACTGCATAAGTTGGGACCAGATGAAATACTGTGTATATGCGTCTTTGATCATGAAAGTTAATGGGTAATGGCTGAAGCGCATGCGAGCATTTCAGGAGGTCACTACGCTAGGAAGAAAATCATGCGCACAATTTTACAAGCTAGACTCTGGTGGCCAACTGTACATATGGATACAAGAAAATACTGTCACGATTGCGATAAGTGTCAAAGAACAGGGAAGCAATCACGACGTGATGAAATGCCATTTGCACCATAAATTACACTACAGGCCTTTGATAAATGGGCAGTGGATTTTTTCGGCCCTATCAGTTCGCCAGGGAAATGGACTGGTGCACACTATATTATAACTGCTACCAATTACTTAACAAGATGGGCAGAAGTGACACCGGTGAAATATTGCACCACCGCAACCACGACGAAGTTTCCGTTTGAAAATGTAGTCACAAGGTTTGGTTTCCCGAATATCCTTATCAGTGACCAAGGTACGCATTTTGTAAATAAGCTAATTGTTGAACTGAGTGCAGAATTCCAAATCCAACACAAAAAGACAACACCCTACCACCCTCAAGCAAATGGAACTTTTGAGGCCTTCAACAAGATACTAGAGAATGCTTGACCAAGGTCTGTAATGTGTGCAGAGATGACTGGGACCAAAAAGTCTCAATAGTACTATGGACTTACAGAACAACATGCAAATGACTAGCTGGATACACTCCTTTTCGTTTATTCTATGGACAAGAAGCAGTCGTGCCCATGGAGTACATTATGCCGAGCCTGCAAATTGCTGTGCTAATAGAGATGATAGATACTGATGCTATAGAAGAACGACTTGCGCAGATGATTCAATTGGAGGAAGAACGCTTCATTCCGGGCTTCCATCAAAATGTGGGAAAATAGCGACCAAAAGCATGGCATGACCTTCACATCATAACAAAGCAGTTCAAGGTCGGGGGACTTGTTTCGATGTACGACAGTAAGTTTCTCAAGCACCCAGGTAAGCTCAAAACACACTAGCTAGTCCCATATGTTGTTGTGCACATTACTGAAGCAGGCATCGTAAAACTACATAAGCTGGATGGAACACCAGTTGCAGGTATTAAAAACGACAGCCGATTAAAACCATACCACAATGACTGCGGCATGGTCCCATAAGTTCGGGGTCCCCCCCCAAAAAAAAATATTGCACACATCGCACCACCTGCTATGTCCACTGCTTAGTGGTTCAGGACGAGCCACATGTGAGTGTTGGGGGCCTGTTTGGCCTAGGAAAAGTGTGCAGGAAACAAGCGCAAGAGTCAGTACGTAGTGCAAACACAAGCAAGGGAACTGTGTGAATGAGGAAAGCTACACAAAAGGAATAGGCGCAAGAGACGTCACCTGCGTAGAAGAGGGAACAACATGGAAGGATGATTCCAACTGGATAAAGCGGTAGCACAAGAACATAATAATGGCTGAAAGCGACAGGATGATCGTGGGTGATGGATTTGGATTAAGTCAGCGGATGCCACATGAGTGGAAGCACGCTATAAGTAAGGCCTTCAGTGCCTCATGTCAAGTCATGATCACCACAATTGTAGCCTAAAGGGAAGATGATGGTGACAGTTAACAGACTACCTATATAAAGCGAACCCTGTGTAGTCATGTAAAATAGTATAAACAGGAGGGATTCAATAGTTAGAAGGTTGGTGATTGTTGGTCATCATTATGTTAGGCTAGCATTCCAATAGATTTGGGGAAGGGTTAATGAAAGAGAGATCCCTGAGTAGTAGAGGATCCTGGAGTCTGCAGGATGCAGCCAGAGTTAGTGCAATAGAAGAAAAGCTCTACTAGAGCGGTGTAGATGCTAGAGAGGTTGATCCCGGTTGTGCGCATATCTATAGATGGTAGTAGTAGACTAGGAGAAATAAGACAGAGAGCATGAGAACCATGAGTCTGAGTCATAAAGACATATCATGCGATCAATTTGCAACCCACAAACTACAAGGTGCTATACCCTTTTCTCATGCCAGATGAAGAGCACCTTGGTGGTTTTTCCCAGATGAGTTTCCACGTTATCTCTTGTGTTTGAATGGGCACTTGGTCTTGTGAATTTTTATGTTCTATTCGCTTATCTTTATTATGCAAGTCCTGTTATGATTGAATGAATGTCACATTGTCAATAAAAGCTTAAATGAAAGATTGGGTTACTGTACACCATTCTGAGTGCTAGTTTATGTGTATGGCATAAGCGCTATTGCGCGCCTGTATGTTGCACCTGTCTGATGACTGCTTTTGCATTCTGTCATGTTTGGGGTTACTAAGGCCGAGTTTGTGTCTCACCATTAGTAGTGGGTAGAATATATGAGCGGTGTGCGCTATAGTTCGGCGAAAATATTTCCATCCTCGTGGCTTGGTCAAGCTCCTTGGCCATGCATCAAGGGACTATAATCCCTCAACAATCGTGGAAACATGGTTACGACGGTTACCCATCGAAGAGATATCTTGGGTGAGTCTGTGCCTGCTTCGTAGGTGTTGCTGATGGGGCTTGCTCTTTCGGGTTGGTATCTCAGGTATTTGTTGGGTTGATGAGCTACGCAGAACCTGGGTCACGCGAGTTAGGAAAAGTGGCCAACAACAGGTTATTCGAATGTAATATTTCTTGTGGGTTTTTTAAGTGTAAATACTGATCCCTAACATTTTACACAAGTTACTCAGACGTAATATGTCCTGAAGGTTATCTGAACAGAAAATATCCTGGAAGCAAGTTGTTCAGATGTAATTCCTTGAGGTTGACGAGAAGAATGCAAAAAGGTCTTGGTTTTTTATGTATTTGTAACTTCAGAATGTATTCACTTGTATATCTTATGTATTGTACCCCGATGTTTATTCCGGGAAGTATCTATAATGTAATTGAGTCATGTCATGCACCGATGTTCCGATTGGGAGATTCAATAATGTAAACAAGTCATGTAAATTCATTGAGGTTAACCCTCCATTGTAAGTCAGGGCAATAGTCCCTAGAATTGTGTCATGGTTAACCCTCCTTGTTGATCAGAGGGAAAATTCCCCACAGTTGTGGGGCACTAGGGTTATTAGACTCTCCTAGAGATGTCGGCCCTAGTAAGTAATTGTTAAGTGGGGCTGACATGTTGAAGTGTACATTAAGTGAACAAAAGAATATAAATAGAGAGTGAGCCTCTCTATTTATCACACACTCACTCACTCATTGGGGCGCATGAGTGAGAGAGGAGAAGCTCTCTCAAGGGAGAGAGAGAGAACAAGCTGTTGGAGATCATCTTTATATTTTTGGGTTTTATTACTGGCATTGGTGCTCATTCTATCTCTGAGGAAGTTGCGGGGTTTTCTCCTTTATGGTTTTCCTGAGGAAAATTCTTTGTGTCTCTTGTGTTTATTGTTGTGCATGGTATTATCTCAGATAATATCCTAAGATCATATTGCTTAAATGATAAAAATCTAACATGGTATCAGAGCTAACCTAAGAAGAAGACATTGTGCAGCTACAGAAGCTAGGGATTCTTACTTTTTGGGTCTCTCTCCACAATCCATCAGCAAAATTATGCTAGGATGACTCTCCATTGAAGAACGCATCTTTCTATCAAAGCGGAATTCGATTCCAAGCATTTTTCAGTTTTTTGTGCGAGAAATTAGGGATTTTTTCAGACGAGGAATTTTTGAGTGAGCCCAAAAAAGGATTTCTCTCCTCATCAAAATCGAATTTTAGAGACCTGGGTCAATATTTTTGGTTGGGTGAAACTCTGGGAAAGTCAAGCCCTAGTTTGACCCCGGGCCGAAAAAACCCTAAATACTAAAACTGATAAGTTTTGGTACATTCGCTATATCTTGGGATTTCAGAAGTCTGAGGGGATGAAACTTTCACAGGTCGAAGATAAATTCCTGATGTACATTGTATCCAAGTTTCAGCCTCAAATTCGCTATATTCTATGAGATATGATTCCTCCAAGTTAGGGTTCCAGCCTCTTCCAGGATTCATCCCTAAACAGGACACTTGGGGAGAATTGCTATATCTCGGGATACCAAGGTCCAAATGAAATTTATCAAGATTTCATAGAAAGGGAATAGGCTTTAATTTCCATGGTATAATTTTTAGACCCTGAATATGAAACAATGACACGTGGCAGTCCGTACAACTTCTCTATGCTGAACAGTACTAAAACAGGTCACCTTGGGAAAACGATCATAACTCCCAATTGATGAAACCAATTCTGATGAAACATATGGTGTTAGAACAAGGATGGAGGATGATACCTTAGTATGAAATTTTAGACGCAAAGGAGCATTACTTTCAGAGATACCGCAGAACCAGTATCAAGAATTTCTATAGAATAAATTGGTAAACTAGGGCTTCCTATTCTAGGAGCTTCCCTCCACTGTTTTCAGAAAATGAGTACATTGGACAGCTCACCTTGAAGAGGTATATCTTTCTATCCAATAAAATCTGAAATATTCCAAGTTTTGAAAAGTAGGGTTTCTCTGAAAAACACTAGATCAGCCAGCTCTGGAACCAGGACGAACACCTCAAATCGGTAAGATCTAATCTTTTGCTATTTACATTTGAGGTTCTTATTTCAAAATGTCTAATCACACCAGCTTGATGACAAACTTGGTGAAACTGAAAACCTCCAAGCATGGAAGTATTGGATCTCACTCATTCTTGAATAAAATGAATTGGACACCTACATAAGTGGAGAGGTTCTAGTTCTAGAGGGAGATGAGGCTAAAAGCCTTACACAAGAAGAACTTGGTTAAGGCCAAGAAGATCATTGTTGATTCAATAAAGAATCACCTTATACCCCAAGTGTTTTCCCTAAATACACCAAAAGAGATGTTTGATTCCTTGACCAAGCTATTTAAAGGGAAGAACATAAATCAAAAGATGACTTCAAGAAACCAGTTGAAGAATGTGAAGATCCAAAATATTGAGACCATACAGTCATACTTTACAAGGGTCTCTCAAATCAAAGAACAACCTGAAGTAGTGGAAGAAGAAGTGGAGAATGCAGAAGTTGTGATAACTACCTTGAATGGCCTCCCGAGATCATGGGATTCATTCATTCAACGAACGTGTTCCAGAAGGAAGTGATTACTTTTAGTAGAATTTGGGAAGAAGAAGAAGCTTGACTCATAATAAGAGAAGAGAAGATGGGATCAACTGAAGATCAAGCTCTCACCATCCAAAGAAGATCCCTCAAGTGATGAGGAATATGAAGAACTCAACTCTTGAAGAACCTATTATCCATCTTAGCATTTGGATAAGAAACGATGCTATTATAAATAAAGAAGATGATGAAGCTGAAGGCTCAAGAAGGAGTCTACCCACGAAACAAATAAATATAAGTATTCAATTGTCATTTCATGATATTGTTTTTGTTATGCATGTGTTTATATTCAGTTGATGTATTATGCATGATAGAATGTTTGCATTAATGACAATTTACTACTAATACACATGTGATGGGTAAGTAGCTCATGGTTCTATACAACTCTCCATTGCTACTTATCTAGAATGAAACCTCTTTGCTGACATATTGGATTAGTGCACAATCTCAATGTTGTCCTAGTAGAGATGGAAGGCATCTAGAAAAGTTTCCATGAGATATGGATGAATGTTGTATTGGCTAAAATAGTTGCATGATCATATATTTATGCATAAGAATTTTCCATTATGAATATGCCTTATGAAATGATTTTAACCATACAACTAATGCATTTGACTTGTAGGACAGATCGCGTACAATCACCTACAAGCAAAGAAGGATGAGACTTGTTCCGAAGAAAAAGTGACAACAGTTCAAGTAAGAATCCAAGATGAAGAATAATATGACGATACTTTCAAAGAAGAGATCTTAGACACAGTGCAGTTATGTAACATTGTTGAGCGACATCATTGATGAAGAACCTTCTAAGAAGTATCTAAGAAGAAAGGGAAGGAGTGTACTAGTTCAAGAAGAATGATGTATAGGATGCAGTATCGAGACCTGAAGAGAAATTCGTAGTTCCGTCATGCAGTAGATGGAAACATCATGGGATACAAGGCAATATTCGTAGCACAAGGCTTCTCACGGAAAGAAGGCATAAACTACAAAGAGACATTTGCAGCCACTAGAAGTTAATACACATCACAAGCGAAATCATGTGTGCAAATGAAAGAAGGCCTTGTATGAGATCAAAAGACACCCATGGGATAACACATACATGATGAGCTTGATGAAGATCTTAACCTTTGCTACAAGGTTGAATATGAAATCCTATAGAGGATGACAAGCTCACATATGGGTGCGATAAGAACTTTTGAAAAAAGTTCAAGATACAGGATCTTGGTATCTAGTGACCATAGATGGATACATAGAATATTAGTAGCAGAGGAAGCTACTTATCACTCTGGTACAGAATGTGTCAGTGCATAGAGTATGAAAGACAGAGCGAGAATGATGCTTCACTTCAATGGGAGTGACTACAGAAGATCCTGAGGTTCGACATTGTTATAGCTCAAAATGACACATCTCTGCCTGTGACCACTTTCCCATGTTTCCGTCGCATGACGGGCCTTCATGAAAGTCACTGAAAAAACACCTATATTGGAGGACCCGTATCTTGATTTTTGTAAATCCGTTTGACCTCATTTCTACGCCGTTGGAAAGGTATTTCAGTTAGCTAAAACTTTCCAGAAGACACCAAAGTCTGAAAATGCCCAAAAATACCCTTAAAATGTGTTTTTTGTGTATACGTGACTCTCCTTAAGGCATAGTCGCGTATCATACGCGAGTCTCGTGTTTTACAAGTCGCGTATGCATATATGCACGGGTTTCCTTTATACTAAGTCACGTATCATACGCAGGTTTCTCTACTACAGACCCGTGTATGTGTTTCTCAACATTAAAACATAAAAACACGAGTTAATTGGAGATTAGTTATTTCATTTAACTGAATTTCCTTAACTGCTGTAACTTCTCTAACCTTCGAACTACCTTATTTTATCCATATAAATAGAGGTAGGGAGGTCCATGAGAGGGGACTTGAATTTATGCATTGTTATGCTGGAGGAATCAGGACTCTCTTTGCCAACACCTTTGCCCTGGAGGTCTTCCCCTTGTGTTGCAGAGCTTGGAGGCTGAGTTCTTTGGAGAAGAGAAGCAGCAGAACCGGATCAAGGTTTCGTGAGGTGCCAAACTTGAAGAGAAGGTATATTTGTACTTGTTTTCAAGATTAATAAAGATGTGATGTCCTTCTTCTTCCCAAATCATTGTTCAATGTGTGATTGAATCTCTGTTTATGGTCATATGATGATGTTATTCAGATCATTAGTTCATATTTGTTTGATTATCATTGTCTTATGTGTGGTCATAATGGTTTGAGGAAGGTATAACTTGTTTTGCAGGTCTCTTGGAGCGAGAGGAGAAAGAAGAGGATTGAAGAGAAAGCTTGGACCAGCCTTCAGTTAGTCAGGTGTGAACCTTTCTCATCTCTGATCTTGCTTATATATACTTGATGAACATTGTGCATCTCTCTTTCAACCCCAGTACGTTGATGGCCTCTTAAACCCTAGCCATAGGATACTTTCCTTTACAACAGAACTGGCGACTCCGCTGGGGATAGCCTTGTCTGTTTGGGGTTTTTCTCTTGATTTATTTCAGCTTTTTGCATTGTTTCAGGTCCTTCTTGCCACTTAGGAACACTTTATAAATCTGATAGCACACTTCCCCTGCCTTCTTAAGGTGTTTTTTGACCTTTTTGGGAATTTTTCCACCCATTCGCGAGTTGCTCTTCTGAAGAGTCGTGAATACTTGCTTGAATTCATGGGTTGCTATACTGAACAGTCGCGAGTCATTCGCGGGTTGCACTTATAGACAGTCATGAATGCCCCTTTAAACAATGTTTTTTCCTCTTTTGTGATTTTTCTTCTGTTTGAAGGTGTTTTGGGTAGGTCTTTTAGGGTCCTCTGTAGGTGCATGACTCTAGGGAGTTAGTGTCATCCTTTTTTCTTGTTCTCTATCTATGTGGTAAGCCTTTTTTATAGCATTAGGGTTTATTCTTTGCTCTTTCCCCCATCTCCTTTGCTTGGTTTGATTTTTGGCTTATGTTTTTGGTCAGCCTCTGTTAGTGATCTTTGGTTGATTTCAGAATCTTGTTGGTGTTGGTTTCCTTCTTCTTTTGTTGGTTAACTTCACCATGCCCAAATAGTTGACTTGTCTCTTATGCAAACCTTCCTTCCAAGTAAGGATTATGCTGACTTTAGTTCAGTCTAGATTTTGTTTGGTGGTTGTATAGAAAAGTTCCTTTTGCTTTGTTCTTGTTATCTGCACACTTTGTTTTGTAGGTAGTTTTTCTTTTGCATTTATAAAAGAAAATTAAAAAGAACTTGTTTTTTGCTACTTGTCCCCCCCCACCTCTTTCTTTGGCTTGACCTTGTTGGACAAGGTACTGAGCAGCCTTCGTTTGTAGGTCTAGATTGATACTTGGGACTTCTTGACCTCTATTTATGTCAGTCTTTTTGCTCAGTCTCTTCATTCCAAAGTTGTTGGCTTATTTTCCTTTGTGAGCCTTCCTTGTAAGAGAGGTTGATATCTAACTTTAGGGAAACCTAGGGTTTGTTTTTGGGGTGTAGAGTAGTTGTGTATTTTCTTTGCTTACAGTACTTGCTTGCATTAGTTAATAGGCTGTTTTTTCTTTTGCATTTATAAAAGAAAAATACAAAAACATATGTTTTCTTAATGTGCATGTAGATTAGGTTGTTAGTCTAGATTGCATAGCATATCATTGTTTTTGAAAAAATATAAAAAGAATTTTGTTCTTTTTGGCTTTCAAGTTTCTATTTGAAAAAGAAATATAAAGAGAATAGTTTTTGCTTCTTGCATTTCATTTCTCTTTGCTTAGTCCTTTGTTTCAAATTTTGAGTCAAAACACCCATAAGTTTCATGCCATTTACCCTCTGACTAATAACAGCCCTTAAAATAAACGATATAATTTTAAAATTTACTAGTAAGTTTTATTTTATAGGGTCATACACCAACTAGCTTAGGCTATACTTGTGGGATAGGGAGTTTAAACTCCCCACAAGTGTTAAATTCAGACGTAGTTGGCCAATCACTAGGTAAATCCTTTTCTACATTGATTGTATCTGGGAAGCTCCTCTCAAACGTGAGTTAAGCACTAGGCCACGTGGAGGCTTGGACAGAGGAGATAACCCTCCGAATCCTTGTCAAAGCGTAACCCAGTACTTTTACGCATCTGGGGATTCTGTCCTAGACAGAGTTTCGGGCTCAGCTACCCTGCCCATGCGTACAAGTTCGGCTGACGACTGTCCCCCCAGACTGTCAATTTAGTTAAGGTAGCCTCTAGTCTCTTTGACATCTAGGGTTCATACACAGGTACACCGGAAGGTTATTTCTAGTTGACCTTGGACGGGCTTGGAAGGTAACCCTTGTGGAAAGTGCAGGAGGGTGGTGGGTGATTCCTCCACTTATGCCTGAGAACCACCTCAAGGATGCCAAGTAATCGTTTATCAGCTTTCTTCTGGAAAGTACATCTTATACCTGTTTGTCTGTTTGGGCTTTAGGAATTTTTTAGTGAGTGTTGTGTGGTTTGTCTGTACTTAGTGGGCCTTTAGGTGTCTGCTTTGTAATTTTGGTTGACCATCAACCTCAGACTTTGTCTCTTGTTTCGAAAATATGGCTAGCACCTCTTCGAACACCAACCAAGAGATCCCCATGATGGGAACTCCTTGTCCTATTCCTCTCATAGGGAATGTTGGTGTTCCCTTGATGGCCACCTTGAATCTTCTAGGATTCACCCTAGGGCTACCGGTGTGGTTGTTTTTCACTCCAACTGTCCTAAATGCTCCTGATGCTTCTCAAGTAAGCTCCTTATATCAAGGGCATCAAAGCACTGTCTCCCCTTCACCTGTAGTTAGTTCTCCTCCTCCTTCTACCTCATGCGGTGAAAGTACTGATACTAGTAACCGACAGTCTAAAAGGAGTAAAAGAAGGAGGAATAGGAAGAAAGCACATAAGCAAGGGGGCACCCATTCAACCTCTGCAAGTCAAGTTGAACCTCACCACCCAGCCTCGGTTGTTTAGACTGGGGGCACCCATCCAACCTCTGCAGGTCATGTTGGATCTAGTCACTCAACCTCTGGTGTTCACGTTGAGTGCACCCGTTCAACCTCTGGTTTTCAAGTTGAACCTTCCTATCCAACCTCTGTAAGTAATGTTGGATCTATCCATCCAGCCTCTGTTGTTCACGCTGGTGGGATCCTTCCAACCTTTCCAGGTCATGTCGGGTCCTCTCACTCAACCTCTGGTGTTCACGCTGAGTGCACTGGTTCAACCTCTGGTTTTCAAGTTGAACCTCCCCATCCAACCTCTGTTGTTCAAGTTGGATCCATTCACCCAGCCTCTGTTGCTCAAGCTGGGGGCACACACTCAACTGCTACAAAGCATGTTGATCCTAACCACTCAACCGATGTTGTTCATGTTTATGGTGACCGTCCAACCTCTACAAGTCATGTTGGACCCAGTCTCTTAGCCTCTGCCAGGCACGCTGGGGGCAGTCTCTCAGCCTATGTACTTCACGCTGGAGACAATTCGTCAACCACTGCGAGTCATGTTGACACTGTTGACAAGTCTACCCGTTCAAAAAACAAGCTCAAGTTTCCTTGTAAGCTTTGTGAGGGAGACCACCTTACTTATAAATGCCCTTCTATTGTGGAGGTGCGAAGAGTTTGGATTCATGGTCATCCCATTTTTTAACATTATGGAGTCTCTCAACAACCAGCCTCTCTTAGTGAGGTTCGACCCAGTCACCCAGCCTCTGTTGTTCACGCTGGGGGAAAACTCTCATCCTCTGCAGGTCAGGTTGAGAGCAAACAGTCAGCCACTGCTAGTCATGCTGATACCGTTGAGAAAACTGGTCATTCGAAACATCATCTTAAGTTCCCTTGTGTGCTATGCAAGGGAGATCATCTTACTCATCTGTGCCCTGCTATCCCAGAGGTGCGAAGAGTGTGGTCCGAGACTCATGGATTTTGTTCTTCTGAACACCCTATAGTTTCTCAACATCCTACTCAACCTTTGGTTGATCAAGTGGTCGAACAAATCTCAAATGTGGTCGATCCCACTCTTCTTTCGGAGATTGCTCTTCATGTGATTGAACCAATGCCATCCTTGGTCAATCCCACTCTCCCTTCGGAGAGTGAATTTCACCAAGCGGTTGAATCGATCCCAGTATCGATCAATCCCACTCTTCCTTTAGAGAGTGAAGTGTCTACTAGTCACATTTTCTTCAATGCCAGTTCAGATCTTACTGAACAAGGGGGCACTGAACTTGCTTCAGATCAACCCCCACCAAGCTCTCGGATTGCTTCCTTTGATTGGGATAGCCTAGTTGAGCCGCGCCTTCCTTCCCATGCACCTTTCCAGATAAAGGTCAAAGTTGAACCCTATACAATTTCTCGTTGCATTGTTGATGAAGGAGCCTCAGTTAGTATTTTGTCTGCTCGCGCTTGGCGAGGTATGGGATCTCCCAGCCTTGTGTCGACTCCAAGTCAGTTACTGGCGTTTGATAGAAGAACTTGTCTAGCCTTGGGAATTCTTCCTCAAACACCTGTTACTTTGGGTGGGAAGACCGTCTTAGTTGACTTCGTGGTGATAGAAGACCCTTTAGACTTTAATATGCTCCTTGGACGTGATTATGTCTATGCCATGCAAGCTGTGGTGTCAACATTCTTTCGTGTGATGTACTTTAATCATGGCGAAGAAATTGTCACTATCGATTAGTTGGATTTTCTTGATCCGTCTCCTGACCCAACTAGAGACCAAGTCTTTCCTTTGTTGATTCCTAGTGTTTCCGTAGACACTACCCCGCCACAGGTGAACTATGTGGCTTCTTGTCATTCGTGTTCAATTGCTACTGAGAGGCAGCCTTTGTTTTCATGCTTACCTTCTCGGGACTTGGTCCCAGCAGTTGATCGGGTGAGTCATCCTATACAGATTGTAGAGCCTTCTCTCCACTCTATCCATCCATTTGAAAGTTTAGATATGTGTCCTATATTGGATGATTTCCTCCTTTCGGATGAAGTCTTCCTGGAGGCTTTAATACAGTCTGACCTTCTTTTTCAATTGTGATTAAGTCTAACCCTGATTTTTCTAGTAAGCCTGACCTTTCTTCTTATGTTGGTCTTGTTGAGTCTTTTGATTCTTCATTTGAAAAGCAAGTCAGTGACCCTGATGAGTTTGATTTTTTTCTTATGAATTTCTCAACTCCTGTGATACTCGGAGTTTGTTCCTACAGACTCCATCTCCCTTGTTGATTTTTGCTCTCCTTCTGAGGTTGATCTTATTGATTATAAATGCTCGAGCCTTGGTCCTATAGAATCTTCTTCGGTTGATTTTGCCTTGACTTTTCCTTTTGTAGAAGATAGCAAAGTCACAAGTGTTTCTGCCAAAGTGACCCGCATCGGATCGTTTCTTCTAATGTTGTTGTTTCTTGGAGACAGGATTTGTAGTTGGATTCACAACTGTTTACTGGTCTCACCTTGTTGTTCGAGCTGTAATTGCATTTGCATGTGCCCTCCTCGCGCTTATGAGCCTGATGCCGGCTTCCACGCTTTTAGCTCGTTGTATAAGCCCTCATCTTTGTTCTCATCATCGCTGCTTAGCCTTGTATCATTTTGCCTTTGCAACTTGACACCCTTTTGCCCGAGGAGACCTTCCCCAAGTGTCCTTATCTTGCTCACTTTCCTTGCATTATGCATAGGTCTATTCCTTGCGCTTGGAACTAGTTTCGCCTGTCTATGACACTCGTCTCCTCGCATTTAGAGCATTCTTTCTGTTCTCCTTCGAGCTCGTTAACAACAGTAAGGAGGCCATGAGTTGACTTTTCCGGACTCGTTAAAACTTCACGGGAAATATTATGAGTTTCTTTAGGCCCAAGTCTAACTCCTCAAAATAGACTTGACTGCTGAGTAAACTTGTCCGTTCAGCCTCGTTAAGAATATGTGAATGGGCATCCACATTGGTGGTAGGTTATCTCTTTCTCGGACCATGTGGAATAATACGAGAAAGGATCCCTCTCTTTTCTCCTGAATTGAGAAGAGTATTCTCAGGCATAGGTTTATCTCTTTTCCGGACCTGAGGGACTAAATTTACGGAAAAGGAACCCCCGGTATGAGCTTAGTTTTCTCTTTTTCGTGCTCTGGACCAAAACATGAAAAAGATTTCGAGTGTACTTTATGTCTTTGTCATGCTCGTTAAACCCTAAAGAACAAAGCATCGAGTTTATTGTTGTAAGCCCCATTTCTCGTAATCAAATGGATCTTTTCGAGTGATCTTTCCTTCCTTCACACTCGTAAAACTCAGGCTATATGCTGCTTTTGAAGGAGCGTTGGGTAGGTGGTAATTTAACCTTTTTCGGACCTTCCTGACTAAGTACAAAAAAGGTGTGCCTTTTCTTCTTCGGATGTTAAGAGAGTTCTTCTTTGGTTTGTTTTATACTTTTTCGGCCTCAGGAGACTAAATTGTACGAAAAAGGACCCCCCTGGAGTCTTCTTTGGAGTTTTCAGACTCTCTAAACTATGAAAACACCGTCGAGCATGTACTAGTTCGGGCTCGTAAAATCCATGAATCAATGCCTTATCAAGCATTCTTCTTTCTTTTCTTCGAGCTTGCCAAAAATGAAGATGGTCCCGAGTTTGCTTTCTTGGACTCGTTAAACCTTTACAAGAAAGAAGGGAAGGGGAAGGTTTATTTCCATGTCTTTTTACATCATGGCAGCAAGTCTTGTTTCCTTGAACAAAGCACCAGTTTTGAGTCTATCAATAGTTGGGTCCTAGTATTTTGACCTTATCCCGATTCAGAGTTTCTTACTCCTCCAGTTGGTCTTTTTTCCAATTATATGGGGAATCTGTCAATGTCTCCTACATTGCAGATTTGTTTCGTTGGTCCTTTTGTGTCAAAAGCTGCCTAAGTCACTTTTGTGTCGTGCTCACTGTTCAAGGATTAAACCTTTGTCGTCCATTCTGCAGTTGCCTTGACCTTTTGTGTCGACCATTCCCTGGTATCAGTTCATTACATCATGTCTTCAGTGGTCCTTTTTGTGAAATTCAGTACCAATTCCAGATCCATTTAGTCTTTGCTTTACCTCGTGTTGGATGATGAAGGATGTATTAATGCCTTCCTTCCAATGGATCTCTTCCTATCGACTACAACACCTCTTGCTCTGGGAACGAGATCTAGAGTTTTATGACAGTACCTTGGGAATTGTTGTCCTCAATGGCAATTTCCCTCGCTATTGGGTAGTGGGGATACCTTAATGTCTCCTACTCGATGGATTCTTCAAGTGTTCGACTTCAAGTCCCTGTAATCACACTTGTTAGAATGCACTAGGTACCTTGGGGACCATTTTCATTAATGGCGGTTTCCCTCGTGTTTGTTAACGGTTTTCATTATTGACCGGTAATCAAACGGTTTCCTCCATGTTTGACTTCAGCTCTTTTATTCGCATGGTTAGGATTTGTACCTTTTTTGGGAGGTTTGGATTGAAGACCTTGGGCCGACCGTAGCATTGTCATTTTTTGCTATTGCCCGAGTTGCGCAAGACCTTGTTATACTTTATATGACATTTTGCTGAGACATAGATCCACCTTGTATTTTTGTGGCTATGATCGATTGTTGAGTATGGATCCACCTTGTTCATTTGTGGCCATGGCTCCTTTAGATTTGATATGGCGCCTTTTTGCATATTGAGTGACCATGATAGTTTCATCAGTTATACATATGTTGGATCCGCCTGTATCTTTCAGGCGATGTTTTGTATATGGACATGTATGTTCCAGAGATCAGTTTTTCTGACATTTATCTCTCTTACAGGTACCTTCATTCAAGCCTTTTGATCTTGGATTCTCTGCTCTCTCCATACTCAGTTGTTTCCTTTATAATGTATTTCGGCTATCGTCTTCCCCTATAACCTCACACATTAGGGGGCATCTGGTATAGCTCAAAATGACACATCTCTTCCTGTGACCACTTTCCCATGTTTCTGTCGCATGACGGGCCTTCATGAAAGTCACTGAAAAAACACCTATCTTGGAGGACCCATATCTTGATTTTTGTAACTCCATTTGACCTCATTTATGCACCGTTGGAAAGGTATTTCAGTTAGCTAAAACTTTCCAGAAGATACCAAAGTCTGAAAATGCCCAAAAATACCCTTAAAATGTGTTTTTTGTGTATACGCGACTCTCCTTAAGGCATAGTCGCGTATCATACGCGAGTCTCGTGTTTTACAAGTCGCGTATGCATATATGCGCAGGTTTCCTTTATACTAAGTCGCGTATCATACGCAGGTTGCTCTACTATAGACCCGCGTATGTGTTTCTCAACATTAAAACATAAAAACACGAGTTAATTGGAGATTAGTTATTTCATTTAACTGAATTTCCTTAACTGCTGTAACTTCTCTAACCTTCGAACTACCTTATTTCATCCATATAAATAGAGGTAGGGAGGTCCATGAGAGGGGACTTGAATTTCTACGTTGTTATGCTGGAGGAATTAGGACTCTCTTTGCCCCCACCTTTTCCATGGAGGTCTTCCCCTTGTGTTGCAGAGCTTGGAGGCTGAGTTCTTTGGAGAAGAGAAGCAGCAGAACCGGATCAAGGTTTCGTGAGGTGCCAAACTTGAAGAGAAGGTATATTTGTACTTGTTTTCAAGATTAATAAAGATGTGATGTCATTCTTCTTCCCAAATCATTGTTCAATGTGTGATTGAATCTCTGTTTATGGTCATATGATGATGTTATTCAGATCATTAGTTCATATTTATTTGATTATCATTGTCTTATGTGTGGTGATAATGGTTTGAGGAAGGTATAACTTGTTTTGCAGGTCTCTTGGAGCGAGAGGAGCAAGAAGAGGATTGAAGAGAAAGCTTGGACCACCCTTCAGTTAGTCAGGTGTGGACCTTTCTCATCTCTGATCTTTCTTATATATACTTGCTGAACATTGTGCATCTCTCTTTCAACCCCAGTACGTTGATGGCCTCTTAAACCCTAGCCATAGGATACTTTCCTTTACAACAGACATGGTACGACAAGATGGACAGATTACTGATGACTCTAGGCTTTACTGAGAGTAAAGTGGATTCCAACCTTTTCTTCAAGGTTGAAGGTGGAAGACCAGTGATGCTCTTGTTATATGTCGATGACTTGTTCCTGACAAAAAAGAGGAACTCATTAAAGTTGCAAGGAGGATACTTGCTGTCGAGTTCAAGATGAAGGACTTGGATATGATGCACTACTTTCTAGGCATTGAGGTGTGGCAGAATGTAGATGGAATCTCCCTAGGACAAGGGAAGTATGCAGTAGAGATCCTGGAGAGATTCAGTATGATGGACTGCAAGGCCATGACCACACCTATGGAATCAAACCTGAAGCTATTTAGTAATGCTTCATTCGAGTCGATTGATGCCACGATGTATCGTTAAATGATTGGGTCCTTGATGTGTGTAACGAATACGAGACCAGATATTTGCTTTGCTGTGAACACCTTGAGCCAATTCCTGACAGATCTGATACATGTTCACTTGATTGCTACAAAGCATATTCTGAGGTACCTAAAGGGTACAATTGATTATGAGATCAAGTATAAGGTTGATCATAAGATTAACCTGGAAGGTTATGTTGATTTAGATTGGGCAGGCAGTGCCATCGATAAAAAGAGCACTTCAGGGTGATGCTTCAGTATGGGATCAGGTGTGATCTCTTGGTTTAGTAGGAAACAGTCTTGCGTGGCACTGAGTACAGTTGAAGCAGATTATGTCACGGCTTGTTCAGCTAGTTGTGAGGAAGTATGCTGAGGAAGTTGTTTTCTGATTTATTTGATCTCCAGTTGGATGCTACTTGTATATATTACGACAACCAGAGTTGTGTGAAGTTGTCTAAGAACCTATTGTTTCATGACAAGTTGAAGTATATCTAGATCAAATATCACTATATCAAGGATATGGTGCAGAGAGGAGCAGTAAAGCTCTAGTATGCTGCGACAAACGAACAGATAGCTGATGTGTTGATTAAGCCATTGGCCAAAGTGAAGTTTGAGTACTTCAGGGAGAAGCTTGGTGTTCTCTAGATCGCGGTTCCCTCCAAGAGGAAGTGATGAGTCCGTGAGCCATTCTGACATGGTGAGAGGATTGGTTCCTTCCATGGTCAGATGTAAGTGCTGAGCCATTCTGAGGTGACTATGGGATGTGTTCCCACATGATCAAATGTAAGTGCAGAAGGCCATTCTCTATGAGAATGGAGGCACCTGGTCAGTTACCAGCAATTTTTTTGGTCTAGGAGTGACACTCAGCCTGGGCTTGAGAGCCATTCTGATGTGACTATGGTGATGTGTTCATCCCACATGATCAGATATAAGTGCAGATCCTTTCTGACATGATGTGTGACGAGTTTCCTACCATGGTCATATATAAGTGCAGAGCCTTTCTAACATGATGTGTGATGAGTTTCCTATCATGGTCAGATATAAGTGCAGAGCCTTTTTGACATGATTTATGATGAGTTTCCTATCATGGTCAAATGTAAGTGTAGATCCTTTCTGACATGGTGTGCGATGAGTTTCCTACCATGGTCAGATATAAGTGTTGAGCCCTTCTTACATGGTTTATGTGTTCATCCCATGGAAGATATGAGTGCTGGTCCTTTTTGACATGGTTGATGTGTTCATCCCATGGTCAGATGTGAGTGTTGGGCATGCCTTTCTGACATGGTTAATGTGTTCATCCCATGGTCAGACGTAAGTGCTGGGCGGGCCTTTCTGATTGGGTTAGATATAATTGTTGAAGAAGATGAAGACCTACATGGAGGCTAGGACTACAACCAGCATGAAAAAGGGTTGGCTCTGTAGAAATTCCTGTGACAAGAAGAATGAAGAGATAGCACCATTTGATTGAGATAGTGGAAGCAGTGATGATGATGATGATTCAGTGATGATCCAGTGATGATCTAGATCCAGTGATGAACTGATGATGAAGATGACTTGATGATGATCCAGATGATACAGAGAAGAATATTTGTGTTGATAAATTGTGTCGAGAGAATACCTTCCTAGCTAAGAGGGAGTGTTGATGTATTTATAACTTTGGAATGTATTCACTTGTATATATTATGTATTGTACCCTGATGTTTATTCCGGGAAGTATCTATAATGTAATTGAGTCGTGTCATGCCCCGATGTTCCGATCGGGAGATTCAATAATGTAAACAAGTCATGTAAATTCATTGAGGTTAACCCTCCATTGTAAGTCAGGGCAATAGTCACCATAATTGTGTCAAGGTTAACCCTCCTTGCTGATCGGAGGGCAAAGTCCCCACAGTTGTGGACCACTAGGGTTATTAGACTCTCCTAGAGATGTCAACCCTACTAAGTAATTGTTAAGTGGGGCCAACATGTTGAAGTGGACATTAAGTGAATGAAAAAATATAAATAGAGAGTGAGCCTCTCTATTTATCACACACACACTCATTCATTGGGGCGCATGAGTGAGAGAGGAGAAGCTCTCTCAAGGGAGAGAGATAGAAAAAGCTGTCGGAGATAAATTTATCTTTTCAGGTTTTACTACTGCCATTGGTGCTCATTCTATCTCTGAGGAAGTTGCAGGGTTTTCTCCTATATGGTTTCCCTGAGGAAAATTCTTTGTGTCTCTTGTCTCTTATGTTTATTGTTGTGCATGTTATTCTCTCAGATAAGATCCTAAGATCATATTGCTTAAACGATAAAAATATAACATTGGTGTAGTAGGTTATTGGGTCATAATTAGTCCTACCATATATATGAGATATATGAAGTTCCAATGATGAGATGATAAGGTCATGAAGCACAGGAGGTGCACCTAGGTGGTTCTTTTAATAGAACGTGAGACGATCGTAGATGATGTGGTTGCTTGTTGTTTTTTCTTGTGTAGGAAAAAAGAGATGATGTGGATAGAATGAGATGTAGGTAGAAGACACAGTATATTATCATGGCAACATGAAGAAGATCTTGGATAGAGTCTATAAGAAGGATTGCTCAATATGTGATGAAGACCTAGCATAGGACTAGGCCTAGATCCAGCATGAAAAAGGGTTGGAACTATAAAAACTTCTAATGACATATAGTATGGTACGATGATAAAATTATAAGAAGATGATGGTAGAAGCTAAGATGAAGACTCTATGACTTCGTGATGATGACGATGCAATGAAGACCTGACCAGATGTGTTGATAATTGTGTAGAGAGAGAATACCTTCCTAGTTAAGCGGGAGTGCTGATGTATTTGTAACTTTGGAAGATATTCTGATGTATACTATCATTGTATGTTGTTGTAAACCCATTGGGGATGTGTGTTACCCTTTTATGGGATGTCTAAATTGTGTCTAGACCTTGATTTACAACCTTTTTTGTAAGTCGATGCAATATTCCCTAGTGTAACGTCATGTAAAATGTACTTTTAGTCTCTCTAGGAGAACTGGGGCCCGTGTGAGATGACATGTAGGCTCAAATGTTATATTTGGTTAGTGACTTAAAAGGGTATAAATAGGGAGGCTCTCTACCTCATTTATACACACCTCACACACTCTCAAAGGCACATGAGAGAGAGAGAGAGAGAGTCAGAGGAAGAGAGATAGATAGTTGTTGAATACTTCTTACTACTGCTTTTGATCATCTTACTATTCTGAATAAGTTTGCAAGGTTTTTTCCTTATGGTTTCCCCAGTGAAAATATTTGTGTCTCGTGTATATTTTATATCTTATGTATCTTGTTGTACTTATTAAATTGATCACATAGATCTATGGATCAACACACAACTCACAAGAATAGATCACACAATTTACTCAATAATTAAAGAATAAAACAGTGCAAAAATGGCTTGCAATTGTGAATGCTTTCATTAATCAAAATTAATTAGATAATAATTACAATGAATTACAATGGCTAAATAGCCACAAGCAATTCGAATTCATGTGAAGAAACTCGAATTGATTAGAATCTACTTAAATGAATGGTTAACTGACCTTGTCTAAATCATTATCGGAGGATTGAATGGTTAACTAAACTTGTCTAAATCATTATCGAAGTTCATCAGAGTTCTAAATCACAACTCAAGTGTCTAATTCAATGTTAATTAAGCTTAACTGACTGTGGTAGGCGAGGAATGCACCTCTCCTGCATGCTGCCATGCAAAACTAGTGCTAACTTAATGTAGAGGACTGGAACTGAATGTAACTAACTCCTAACTGATCTTAACTAGTCACCAACTCAACTCAACTAACCTGGGTTGGTATCGGCACTCCCAGTTGCTCCTAAATTGTAGGGATTGATCCAGGAGGCTCCTAAACTGATGCATGCAAGTGAAACTAGTGGCAGTAGGCCCCAATTCATTTTCCCCACACTTTAGTAACTGGAACATGTGCCCCAATTAGGCCAAGTGGACCCAATGGTGCTAGTGAATAAAAATAGATTGGATGGACTCCCGATTTAGACATGACTCCTAATTTAGACATATGACCAAATTGGACAAGGGAGGATTAATAATCCTAACACACCCCCTGAATGCTAACTTGGATAATGTGCGGGCCCTGGTAACTATGAGCATAGGTCACCCATTACATCAAGTAAAGTAAAGTAACTGCTCAATACAAGAAGCTGGGGAAAAAAACCACATGGGAAAAAATCCCCCCCTCTAACTATAGATAGAATCAAGATTCAAGTTTGAAAAACTTGAAAATGTGTTGCTGCAATCTCTGTGATGTAGCGGAGCAGCATGCATGATGTTCTGTGCACAAGTATCCTGGGGCCTGGCATGTAGACTTCTCCATCTTCTCCCAAAATGATAATGGAAGGAAGGAGGAATGTAACCTTTGTCTCTTACTGGATGAAGACATGTATGATCAACTCTATTGTTCTGAATGTAGTGAGATTGAGCCCTTTCCATGTAGCATCTTACAGGGAGTCTATTGCATCTATCTAAAGGAGGTAAGATTACATGATATAATGCAAGGGTATTTCCCTTCTGAGTGTCAAATTGATTTCCAATCATCTTCCTAGCTTCCAATTTGGAAGGAGGGATAGGATATGGATCTTAATCACCCTAAATCTCAATCTCATAAACTGATATAGTTGGATCTGCAATACTAGTGGAAACTGCAAAAGATGTAGATGAAATGTTTTTACCTTCCCTGGCAAGTGGATGTTGAGAGTGCACTGGTTCTGAAAATGGCATGAAGTGTGAGAACTCATATGCCTTACAAGTATGATTTGCAGCATCCTTCACTATGATGTTTCCAGTAGAGATATATATGATTTCCACTGAGTCAGGACCAAATATGAATCGCTTTGGAGAGCTAGTATGAGTCATATGGTATACAGATAACAGGTTTGCAACTAGGGAGGGAACACAAATTACATCTTTGAACTTTCCATGTTCAACCTTGATAGAGCCCTTCCCTTTGGATTGAACTTTACTACTATTTCCCATCTAAATACTAGGACCATCAAAAGACTACAAGGAAGAGAATGATTCTCTGGATGCAACCATATGATTGGAAGCTCCAGAATCAATGAGGAAGGCATGTGTTGTGGAGCATCTAGCCTTCAATTCATGGCATGTCTCTTCATATTCTTCAGTTTCTTCCTTCTTGTCAGCCTTCCATGTGCTAGCAGGTACACTAATTTTATGCTTCTTTATAAGAATATCCATCCCATCTATTGTTCTTCTCATACATGTGCTTTCTGGATGAAAGCCCCTTCCACAGTAAGAACGGAGTGTCTTTCCTTTGCCATTCTTCTTGCTTCTCTTCGAACCTGAAGGCTCTTTTGACTACTCTTTCTCTACATGAGACTCATCCTTTTGCTTCACTTTGTCATTCACTACCTTAGGTCCTCTTGCAGCAAGTGCTTGATCACTAGAAGATCGAATGATCCCCATTTGGATCAATTTGTCAAGCTCCTGAGTAAGAGATTCAATGAAAGATTCAAGAGTAGGCATCTTCCAGTTTGGAGTAAAGAGATTCACAAAATGAAATGTTGATGCAAAGACTAAATAGTCTGCACCAAGCTTGGAGAGAATGTCAAGGATGAGCTGATCATCCTCCTTTTGTACATTGCATAGCTTCAATTGGAACACTAGATTCTTTAATTTTGTGAAGAAGTCATTGAGTGTTTCGAAATTGGCTGGATGGAGAGAGATCATATCATTCTCCAGCTAATATACCCTCAGATCATCCTGCTTGTCAAATAAGGAGGCAAGTGTATCCCAAACCTCCTTGGGATTCTTCAATCCATTGATATGGAAGAGAATATCTCGAGAGATTGAGAGGCACAAGCATATGTAGGCTTCATCAAGCCTATTCCAATACTTATCTTTGTCAACATAATGAATTGGCTATTGTTATACTTTCATTGTCTGTTTGAAGAGCCTTTTGGAGCATAGCTACATCTCAATGTCCTCCTTCCACTGGTGATAGTTGAAAGGAGTGAGGAGCTCCATTGGAGAGGCCATCTGGAATGCAGTAGAGAAGACTGAGCTGCTATAGCGAATGCTATGAAGGAGACTGAGTTGCTTGTAGTGAATGCAGTGAATAGGAATGATAAACTTGTAAATCACACAATTAAATAGACAAAATAAGGTCGAAAATCACTTTTGCAATTTCCTTCACACCCAGCATAATTGATCAAGCAAGCTTAATCAACAATTCCTTAACTTGGGATATTAAGTGGTAAATTCTCCGCTTCTGGTGTAGTACTGGAAGGAGCAATTTTGCTCAAAAAAAATGATCCAAGTATGGATCTATAGTTGGATAAGTGCCTTGTTTTACCGAGGCTCTAATATCATATTAAATTGAGCACATAAATATATGGATCAACACACAACTCACAATAATAGATCACACAATTTACTCAGTAATTGAAGAATGAAACAGTGCAAAAATGGCTTGCCACTGTGAATGCTTTCATTAATCAAAACTAATTAGATAATAATTAAAATGAAGTACAATGACTAAATAGCCATAATCAATTCGAATGCATGTGAGGAAATTTGAATTGATTAGACTCTACTTGACTGAATGGTTAACTGACCTTGTCTAAATCATTATTAAAGAACTGAATGGTTAACTAACCTTGTCTAAATCATTATCGAAGTTCATCGGAGTTAACTAACCGTGGTAGGTGAGGAATGTGCCTCTCCTGCATGCAGCCATGAAAACCTATCGCTAACTGAATGTAGAGGACTAGAACTAAATGTAACTGACTCCTAACTGAGCTTGACTAGTCACCAACTCAACTCAACTGACCTAGGTTGGTATCAGCACTCCCAATGGCTCCTAAATTGTAGGGATTGATCTAGGAGGCTCCTAAACTGATGCATACAATTGCAATCAATGGCAGTATGCCTCAATTAGTGTTCCCCACACTTTAGTAACTGGAACATGTGCCCCAATTAGGCCAAGTGGACCCAATGGTCCTAGTGACTAAAAATAGACTAGATGGAATCCCGATTTAGACATGACTCCTAATTTAGACATATGACCAAATTAGACAAGGGAGGATTAATAATCCTAACAGTACTTGTTATTCTTTCAGATAAATATCCTAGATAATCTAATCAGATGTTAAGAAAAACTAACATGGTATATGTATTTGAAGTCATTATGGAGGTTATGATGATGATGTTGCATACATTTATGCTATGATATGATACATTTTATGATAATAATGCATATGATAATGATTTACACTATGATTTTGATGCACTCCTATACAATATGATGTACATGCATACCATAGTGTGATGATGTTATCCTATGCACTATGATGTATACTTGATGTTGAAGATACATACACAGTGCACACTGAGATGATGATGATGAGGATGCATACCCTATGACGATGATGCATCCCTATGATGATGATGAATGCCTTATGTTCAGTGAAAGTAGAGCAAAATTACTTGTTCAGTAATTGTGTATGATGAGGTGTACAGTGATGTACATGAGAAGTGTATGGCAGTGAAATGACTTGTTGGTATACAACGATGATTTGGAAGTGATCAGAGTTCATAGGTTATTAGCAACAAATTCTGAGTTTGGTTTGACAAGTTCACAAGTTCAACAATCTCTTTATTATATGGGTGGTCGGACGGGGAAAGGAATGGAGGTTGTAGCCTCCTTCTGGTTGAAGCCGAAGAACTAGGGAGTTGTAGCTTCCTTCAGGTTTTATCCTGTCAATCGGGAGGTTTTATCCTCCTTCAAGTTATAGTCGGAAAATTGAAGTCATTGTAATAAGGGGGTTGTTGCCTCCTTCCAGTTATTTCTGGAAAATTATTATTTAAAAGGCTTACGTGGTTTTACCCCTGGGACTTGGGTTTCCACGTCAAAAATTATTGTGTACTGTGCAGCTTATTATTTTCATACACATTAGCTTGTTATTTTCATACACATTGATGATGTGCTATGATTGGTGATCAACAACTTGATTTTGATTAAAAATTTATTATTGTGCAAATACTAATTCACCCCCCTCTCAGTATTTCAACAGATATTTGTACACTAAAATAGATGACATTTCTCTTTTCAAAAAGTATTATTCATATCATTGTGTACTATAATTGAATATAACCAAACAAATTATGGACAAAAAATGTTGCAAGAGAGAGTCTACTTAACAATCCAACAATTGATCAATAATTCGACAACAATGTACATAAAAAAATCAACAATATGATAGCCATCGAAAATTACTATGTTTGGGTGTTACAATACAAAACAAATCAAGATGAAACACTGCTTATATGTGTGTGTGTGTGTGTGTGTGTGTGTGTGTGTGTGTGTGTGTGTGTGTGTGTAATGCATATACAAAATATTGAAATGTTGTTTAGAAACAACAATATCACAATGGACTGACATCTTAGACAATTTGTTCATAATCGACTTTCATCATTTTCCATTTTCTAGTTTTAATTTTTTTTAATGGAACTTTTATTAATTTTGCTTGAGCTATGCATACCAAATAATTATATTGGCAACATATGAAAATGATTTGATAGTATTGAAAGGGAATATAAATTTTAGTTTGATGGGTTTCTTGAAAAAAATAGCCTTTAAATATAATGGATCCTCTTTCATATATAAATCCTTTCCCATTATAGTCCTCTAATAACTTCATATTTATCTTATTACATCACATCAAATAATATGTAACTTTTTCTTTGTTGTCTATGGGTGCAACCACAATGAAGACATCTCCTACATTCAAGGTCATTTGTTAAATTCATCGTCATTAACAAGTAATTCAGTATCAATATGCAATTATATATGTATATGTGTGTGTGTGTGTGTGTGTAGATGTATATATGTGTGTGTGTGTGTGCGCACGTGTGTGTGTGTAGAGAGAGAGAGAGAGACTGAACAATGTTTAAAAAATAAAAATTGGACATTTGTATTGTTGCTTTCTCTAACAAGATTAGAAATTCTATCACCATCAACTAATACCGCAATGTTTTCTGATTCTAACTCCAAGTTTGAGAGAGGAATTTTACCCTTTTGATTACTTTATGTATGTTTCCAAGGTTTAACATAATTGTTCATTATGTTTTCACAAAACTCTGTGGATTTAGTGTCCTCAATGCAAATTGGACAAAATCATGATTGCTTTCTACTATCAAATGCAAACACATTTTGGAAGTATTTTGTTCTAATTGAGTGCAAATCTCTAGTTCCATGTAAGCAATTATGTTTTCACAAACCTCTGTGGATTCAATGTCCTCAATGCAAATTGTACAAAAGCATAACTACTTTATACTGTCAAATGCAAACATATTTTTGAAGGATTTTGTTCTAATTGAGTGAAAAAATCTAGTTCCATGTATGGTGCTAGTATCATACAGGATTTATATGTCTACATTTTGGATTACAATATGCCAAAAAATATGTGGTGTTAACAATTTATGTAGGTAAATAGAAGGTTAGTGTACATGTTAAATTCAAATTCAAGTATTATAAATATTTTTTTCTAAGTTTAAAATTAATAAAAATTTCAAGAGAAAAATATGTACACACCTATGCACATTTTTTTACTATTGATTGTATTCATGTATTAGATTTAAACGAAACCAATGAACAACATGACTAGCTGACACAAATCGCTCAACGTAATGGCTCATTTTCCACCTTCAAAGTGCTTGTTTTATACATGCTCCTACACCATTGTACTCTCCTTTTCCATGAGCGATCTCAAAGAAATTCCAACAATGTTTAATGTTTTATTTTATAATAGGTGGCATAACCAAAATAATGATCATGAAGATTTAAATTTCCATGCACATCCATTTGACCATATCCAATGTACATTGAATTTAACTCCATGTTTTTTTAACGAATTATAAAAATATCAAAAGAATGTTGTACAAAATGTGTTTCATGTGTACGATCATCACTAATATAGTGATATTATTTGTTCGCATGTTGATTGTTGTTGGTTCTTTCTATATCATCAACATTGTGTTGAGCATGACTATATAGAACTTGGAAAAATATACAAACTTGGTTAGAATGATAATATTCACTTTGAATCTCTTTTTGTGCAACAAATGTGTAATTCTCTGCAAAATAAACTACTGACAAAATTGTCCATGGTGGAAAAACTTCAAGAGGTTTTTTGAATTGTAGGCCTTACCATTGTTCTTTATATGAATGCTTGGTTTATTTATAAATTTATTTTTCATTTTGTTTCAAAAAATCTATCACACATATTTTACCCTCTTGTAATCAATCCTTTTGTAAAGAAAATTTGTATAACCTATATCATTATGAGCAAACTTGATACTCATATCTCTTCCAATCAATTGTTAGATTTGACAATGGCTGATCATTATCAATATGATGTTTGGAGTGGAATAAAGCTATATTTCGACAATGATCGCATTTCTTTCCGTCGATAGATTTTTAATGGTAAAATAACTCGTCACAAATTTTAAATATAAAAGTAGAGTTTGTGAAAGGAGGAGGTGAATTTATCCAAACATTTTACCTAACTGAAGAAAAGTGTCATAATATAATTCAAAATCTACATGATAATGACAACAACGTGTGTAATGGATAGTGATAGGCCTAACATACCATGGATTTTGTTGTACAAATGTGATCAACCTATTAAATTAATTGTGATCTTGTTTGAATTTATTGAACAATTGTATTTGAGTCATTTCTAGTATATGTTTTGCATGGTTTTCATACTCATGTCATGATATTCTTCATCGTATCGCATCCCTTACATTTGGTGAAACTCGAGAATGTGTTACCCAATATTCATGTAACAAAGCTTTAGCACTTTCTCCAAGTAAATATTTGTAGGTTTGTCTACAAATAATCACCTGACAAACAAGCTCATAATTTTCATCTATTTGTAAATGGAATTTGTTATATTTGTACAATTAGTTTTGCAAGGTTCCTATTTCTTTGGCCATTTGTCTTGTCAAACATTTTTTCTAGTACTATATTAAATAATTGTTGTTTGTATTACTCTACGTGTAATGCTAGTATCTTTGTTTATGCCCCTTTAATGCAAAATTTTCACTTTGTTCCCTTGAGCAGTTATCCCTTTTGACTAGTTTTTTAACACACCATTTTCTTGTTCGTACATGAAATAATCATAATATTTTAGATGGATATCCTTCTAGTCAACCAAACTTTCAAATCTATGCAATATTTGGTAGAATTATTAATTAAAACTTAATCCATGGTAATGGGGACAGACCAAATTTAGAAGAAAACAATACATAATTAAAAATGAAGAATGATCAAGGTATCCCCTCAAAAACAAATTATGCATATGAAGAAATAGAACACCATCCCTCCTCTAGAAAAATCATCACTCCTCTAGCAAAGCAAAATCATCACTACTGAAACTCAAAATTTAGAACAAACCCTAAAGAGAATTTGTCATCCACATTTTAAATCACCATTTCTTCTTCTTAATAAGATATCCATATAAAAAATCATTTATTCCACATGTACACTAATTATATTTACAAACCTATAAAAACATTCATATATTATTGAAACTATGAAGTGTCCAAAGATTCATAAACATTAAAACTGGTTGGGCACAACCTACATTTTCTGGGATGAAGCAACTAAAAAAGGTGCAGAGAAAATATATAAAAATACCTTATTCACACCTGAGAATTTTTTCTTGTGTGCACCCATAGGTGTTAGGAAAACTATGTTTTCCGTGTTAAACATGCTTCTACTTATTGTTCTCTATTTGAGAGAGTTCAAATTTGTTTACGTTGCACCTATTAAAGCATTGGTTGCAAAGATGGTTAGAAACTTGTCTAACCAATTGCAATCTTATGGACTATATGTCAAATAACTAACAACAAATCAATTACTATCTTTCCAACATATAGAGTTAACCCAGAGAATTGTCACCACTCCTGAAAGTGGGATATTAAATTACAAGAAAGTATGGAGATAGGACATATTCCCAACATGTGAATATTTTGATCATTGATGAGATTCATCTTCTATGTGATAATAGAGGACCATTGTTGGAAAGCATTGTTTCTAATAAGGTTAGGTAAATTGAGACTACTCAAGAAATTATTTGATTAGTGCCATTGTGTGCACCACTTCCAAACTACAACTTCTGATCATTGATGGCATTCATCTTCTATATGATAATAGAGAACCAATGATGGAAATCATTGTTTCTAGGACAGTTAGGAAAATTGAAACTACTCAATAAATGATTCAATTGGTGATATTGTTTGCAACACTTCCAAACTACTATCTTTTGATAATTGATGAGATTCATCTCTTACATGATAATAGTGGACCAATGCTGGAAAGCATTGTTTATAGGATAGTTGGGGAAATCAAGACTACTCTAGAAATGATTTGAATGATAGAATTGTCTACAACACTTCCAAGTTATGTGGTTGTTTCACTATTTTGAGGGTTATGTCAAATGGTATACTTTAACATGTTTAGTAAGAAAAACTACAAAGTCTATGTATAAAAGATCACACAAAAAAATAGAAGTAAATAGTTCTAACAAGAGGTTTATTTTCCATAAGTTCATAATATTTACCCTTAATAAAATTAAACTATATTATTAATCTAAAATTGACTAACAATAAAACGTGGTCACAAAACATTCAGGAATCATGCAAAATTATGATAGGAAAATCATTCAAAATTATTATGTCTAATCCAAAAATGAGTAAATTATGTACTCAATACTTGTAAATACATAAGATGAAATGAGAAATTTAAAATTCTAATACAAGCATCACCAAAGACATGTATGAAAGTATATGTAATACCCTATGTACGAATCTCCTCTGACACTCTCTCCTCCTCTTCTCAGTTGGCTTGTAACACATGTCCACGCATATATAAATGCATATATTAAAGTAAAAATAATTACAAAATTTTAAAATGTGATTCTAGTACTAAAATAAACTTATAAAAATAAAATTGGAAACAATAATAATTTATAAATAATTATCTAAGTAGTGACCCCCATACTAATAATGGTTGAATATTGAATACTACCCCCACCAACCTAAAACCAAATTTGTTTTATCAAATAAAATATTACATATATAAAACAAACCAAAATTAACTAACATTTCAAATCATAACTAAAAAATTTGAATCATGCAATTTACCTATGAAGCTCCAATACCTAGGACATATGGAATATCTCTGAAGGCGGATGAGGAGAGGTGCCCCATACCCATAATGTCAGGAGAGGGAAATGGAATCCATGAACACAACCAATTTTAATTTTAGAAAAGGTGTTCACATTAATGATGAGATTTAAAAGTGCTAAATTGATCATTGAACAAGGTTGAGCAATACAATTAAAACATAAATATGAATATTTAAGTAAATGTTCCTCTTTGAATCCTTCAAAATTGACAATGGAGGACACCCTGAAATCATGTTCATGAAACATTCGAGAGAACTTCAATTAATGAACATTTAAAATATTCATTGGTCTATCTCTAAACTTGCAAACACATGGATCTAATGACAAAAAAATATGATAATAAATGAAAGACATTTCAATTAAATATAACACGAACCTCTCCTTGCTTTATCCCTCATGAGAGAGGAGGTCAAACCACCCATCACGATATCTCTTGGAATAATCCCTAACATTTTCAAGGCTCATAAAATCTACCTCCTCATATGTTCTATAAACAAATATTGCATGAGAACTATCTTGTGCTCTCTCTCACCTCAAGTCGACATCATTTCCTACAAAAGATGGCATTAATCTATCCACTGTGACATCCCTCACTTCTCAACCAACCTCAAATCCAGCTTCCATCTCTGATATTAAAGTAACAATCATTTGAGGGAGAGGCATAAAAGGAGGTGGAGTTCAAGGCAATGCCATATCTCGAAAGGCACATTTTCAATTATATGTTTGACCTTTTCCAACCCGATAAAACTTCAATGGAAGGTCCTTATAATATGGCCTCATATTCTCAAAAAACTATGCATAAACAAATCTACAAAAATAATGGGGTGCCTCATCATTCCATGGAAATATACCATAGGTCGCAAGGAACTAATCATAGAGATGATGTGCAATGTGAGGGTGTTTGAAATATTGCACCTTCAACATTAACCGCTTTGGTCCTTCTTTAAAATTAAATATTGAAATTGCTTGATGTTTTTTTACCCTCTTCTCTATCTTGGGCCACTTGTTAGGACCCATCGCCGTTGTCTTCCTCCTCCGAATAAAATAAATGAAACCATTTGTAGTTGTCCCAAAACATTCATATACATCAATAAATTTTCCTAGAGAATGCAAAATATCTTCTAGATTTGTTAACTCTCTGTTCAGAGTTCCTAAACACTATAGATGGGAATGACATGAGATGCATTCACTCTCCAACCAGCCTGTCATTTTACCTTTCTATGTGTGTATTGCCATACGCGACTATGTCCATTGAAACTCACGTACATACACGACTATCTTCTTTGACAACCCGTGTACTATACACAACTATGCTCATTGCAACCCGCGTACTGTACGCAACTATGCTCATTGCAACCCGCGTACAGATATGTACGCGGGTTTCCCTTAAAGCAACTCGCGAGTCATACGCGGGTTTCCCTTAAAGCAACTCGCGTGTCATACGCGGGTTTCCAGTATCAATAGTCGCGTAAACATCCATTTGACATTAAAAATAATAAAACACGATTAATGGAGATTTGTTGATCCTTAATCATTAACCAACTCAACTGTCTCAACCTCCTCAACCTTCGAAACTGCTCTATTTCCCAAAGTATAAATAGAGGCCTTGGGGAGGGCATTAATCAATCAATATTGGAGAGCAAAGTTATGTTGGTGGTATATCTTCAGAAGTCTTTGGAGCAGCAGAACTCAGAGTCCTTTGGTTGAAAAGGAGTCCTTGTCTCAGACGTTGGGTTGTACACTTATCTCATTCACTATTGTTAATAAAGAGAATTCTTCTTCCAACTTTTTGTTGTCTCTTTCATGTATCATGTTTGATGAATATTTTTTTTTAAGCATTCTATATATTGTTCATCTAACCTGTCATATATACATGTATAAGATTGTACTTGGAGAATTTTCTCTTTGCAGGTGAAGGAGGTGCATCCCTTAAAGCTTTGGAGAGGAGCGGAGCGGGAGAAGACTCAAGCTTGGATCAACCGTCGATAATCGGGTGAGTCTAACATATCTTCCTATTTCCTTTCTGTACTTTAAATCTAATTGTCTGCAAGTTTTAGAAGTAAGTTGGTAACCCCAGACCCTAGGTTACAAGGGTGTTTATTCTTGAACAACAGAACTAGAGACTCTGCTGGGAGCCTAGACTGCTGTGGGTTATTTCTGTAGATCAGTGACCAGTCTTTGCCTTGATTTTATGTGTGGTGTCCTGTCTTGGTTCATGCTTAGAGTGGTGTCTGAAGACCTTGAAAATTTTTCTTTTTATTAGAAAATTTTATACATGTACGCGGGTTGCTCTTGCACACAGTCGCATACAGAGGCATGCGTACGCAGGTTGCTCTCTAGGACAGTTGCGTAAAGTACGCGGGTTTCCCTTGTACATAGTCATGTACAAGCCTGAGCATTGAAATTTTTTGGTTAGGGTTTGCTTGTCCATGTCCCTCTATAAATTTTGTTTGCTGGTTGGCCTTATTTATAGCCATTGCACTATGAGTTTGATGACCTTGTTAGCCATACCTCGTGCTTTCTTGTAAAGCCCTTGAGTTCTTATTTGTTTGGATTGTCTTTCTGTTTGCAACCTGAAGTGGATTTTCCTATTGGGTTATAGGTTCAAGTGTTGGTTGTCTGAATCAGTGATCAAGGTTCTAGGCACTATTTATCCTTTTCTATTTTCGGATAGTTTTTAGTTTGCCACTTGCCTTTGTGCGATCTCACTGATTTCCTTTCATTGTGTCCGCCCAAGCTAGGGTTCCAAGTCTTCCTTAGGGGGTTGATATTTGGTCTTATTAATCTGTTTACTTCACTTTGCTTACTTTATACAGTTAGTCTAATTCAAGCATAATCAAGTTTTGTGCATTTAGGTGCATAGTAGTCTTTGAGCATTTTAAAAAGTGAAAAGAAAACATTTAAAATTTTTTGCATTTGATTTGCATATAGTAGTTTTGTTTTCAGTTTTTAGAATATAATCTCAAAAAACTACAAAAATATAGTCTTAGTATTCTCTTTATCGTTTCATTTTCATCAATTTACATTTACAAAAAAATAGAAAAAGAAAGCTTGTTTTTTAAGTAGTGATAATTTGCTTTGGAAGTATACACCTTTGCTTTTTATATTTCTTATCAAGTCAAAAACATCATATTCTTTCACTCCACTTGCCTTCTGAGTAAAAATAGCCCTTAAAATGAACGCAATAATTAAAATTTATTAGTAATTTTTATTTTTTAGGGCCATACACCTACTAGCTTAGGCTAGACTTGTGGGATAGGAAGTGTAAACTTCCCATAAGTATTTAAATTCAAAAATAGTGGGCTAATCGATAGGTAAATCCTTCTCTTTATCAATAGCATCTGGGAAGCTCCTCTCAAATGGGAGTCAAGCACAAGGACGGGTGGAGGCATTGGACTGAGGAGATAACCCTCCAATTCCTTGTTGAAACATAAATCAGTATGTTTACGCATCTGGGGATTCTGTACTAGACAGAGTTTCGGGCTCAGCTACCCTGCCCATGCGTATGAATCGGGCTTGCGACTGTCCCCCCAGACTATTGGTATAGTTCAGGTAGCCTCTAGTCTCTTGACATCTAGGGTTCATACATAAGTAAACCGGAAGGTTATTTTTGGTTCACTTGAGACGAGCTTAGAAGGTAACCCTTGTTGAAAGTGTAAGAGGGTGGTGGGTGATTCCTCCGCTTGTGCCTAAGAACCTCTTCAACGACACCAAGTAACTGTTCTTCAGCTTTCTCCGGGAAAGCATATCTTTTACCCTTGCTAACTGTTGAGACTTTAGGAATTTTCGTAGTGATAGCTCTATGGTTTGTCTATGTTTAGCCAACCTTAGGGTTTGAATTGTCAAATTTACAATCATGGAGGACCAACCTATCAGAAGGTCATGAAGGTTGCAAAACCTTCCTCCTCTCATCACATTGGAACCTCCACCTCCACCTCAAAGGCGGAGATTGGACACAGACGATTCATTTGAACCGATAGGAGTAAGTGAAGTTCCAGGTGAACCAGAACTTAGGGCAAACCATTTTTTATTTTAACACAATTGAGATAGAAGACTTGTAGGCTGACGAGTTTGAAAGGAATTTTAATACACCCTTGACTGACTTAAATGATCCTGTGATCGTCCAAGTTCGTCCTTTTGATCCACCCATTTTTGGTGTCCCTGTGGGTAGGATAATATCTACCGTAGGAGAAAGCTCTTTTGTTTTCACCTCAACCACTCCAGTTGAAGGGGTACTACCTCCCCCGACAAGTGCCCCTAGATCTAGTATACCTACTACGCCCTTAACTCCAGCGAGCCGGGTGGTTCAACCATCGATTCCCACAAGCCTAGTAGGTGCTTTTGGTGGCATGGTTACTGGGATTCCTAGTATACCTATTGTTCCTTCCTCCTTCACACACACTGCCTAGAGTGGTCCGGTAGGATCCTCGGCTTTTGTCCAAGGATTTCCTTGGAATGGGGGGCATATTCCCCCATCCACTCCATACGTAGGCCCATCACCCTTGAATGTAGGAGTGCAGTTTGGAAACACTAACCCTTACGGGCAAGGTTTTCAAACTCTAGTCTCGGCCCCATTTATGAGCTCTCCCTTTTCGTTGTTTAGCGGAGGGATACCTGCTCCTGTTTTTCAAACCCCAGTTTCGACTGGGAGGGATAGAACCTCTTATACTATACCTCCCACCCATAATCCTATGGCTTACAGATGGAATTCGTTCCAAAGTAACCCATCCACTTCGCAACCGGTGGCAGGGGGCAAGCCCACCTTCACTTATGGGAATTTGGGGGCAAGTTCCTCTAATCCCCATTCTGGCAATTTTAGTGCTTTGGTCCGACCTAAGCTTTCGTTCCTAGCAACATTAAAATTGCTAGATTTGTCTAAATTGATGAATGACCCGATGAGGCATGATCCCTCCTGGCCACCTATCCCCACCAAATTTCCCTCGGGCTTCCCAAAATTCTAAGGCAAAGTTGGTGAAGATCCTGGGGCTCATGCCACCACTTTTCATTTATGGTGTTCTTCTAATTCACTGAATGAAGATTCAGTTAGGTTGAGGCTATTCCAAAGAAACTTGACGAGTATTGCAGCAAAATGGTACATTGAGTTGCCTTCTGCTGCATTCAATAGTTTTTTGGACTTGGCTAATGCATTCCTTAGCCACTTTCAGCTTCCGGTCTAATACGATTTCGAAACGGACTTGTTATCTACCTTCCGGTAGATCAAGGCTACCCACATCTCAGATCACATCCAAGAGTGGAGGAGGTGGAAGAGCCTTATTTAAGCCACTATTCCTCCTGAGTTCTTACTAGAATGGTTCCTTAAATCATTATTGCCTTATATATCTAAGGACGTATCTACTTCAGGAGTGACGAATGAGGAAGAAGCTATCCTCAGGGCCTAGCAATTGGATTTGATCTACTCTCAATCTGGGATCTTGTATGAGATTATTCCTGAGGCACCGAGTCCTACCCACGATGTAGAGAAACCTAAGCCTGGACCCCATGCCGATGGTGTGGTTGGGTCCATTAATTCTCCCACTGTAGAATCTTTGGCCAAACAGATCCATCAGTTGTCTGTCAAACATTCTACGGCAGAGGCAGCAAAGGTTGTCCCCTCCCCCCAAAATGCAAATGTTTTTTCACAGAGCTCTCAAAAGGGCAATCAGCAGCCCAGTGGGAAAAAGAAGAGAGGAAAGAAAGGGGAGGGAAATCAAAACAAGCAGAAACCCGCAAATAATGCTGATGGGGGAAAGAAATAAAAGAAAAAGGTGAAATTTCCATGTAATTTGTGCCATGAGGACCACCTCACCCATCTTTGTCCCCTTATGGAACAAGCCCAGAAGCTGCTAAAAGCTCAACAACCGGCTATCCTAAAGGATCCATTTCCCCAAGGGTAGAATTCTGCTTCAACTTCGAATACACCAGGGGGCACCTCAAATGCCCCTGACCCCAATTATATCAACATGGTTCGATCCTCAACCTTACTACAGACCAGGAATAAGAATTATGAAAAAGAGACCTCTGAGAAGGGTAAGTCTATAGGTGAAACTTCTAACCCTCTCACGATTGAGAAACCTACTGAAACTATGCCCAAGATACCAAAAGGTGTCTTTAAGTAGACCTTGCATAACCCTAATTCTAGGGCTGCTTCAAAATACTCCGTGGTTGAATACTTAACCCAGACACCTTGTGCAATGTCGTCTTTAGAGTTGTTACAGAGTTGTCCCGCCCAGCGGGATGCACTCTTAGCAGCTTTAGGCAGTATGCACTCATCGAGTCTCATGGCGAAATTTCACTTGTCTAATGTCAAAATTCACCTACCTTACCATGTAGCCTTATCAATAGATGTCATCCATGGTGGAAAGACCATTGGAAGGGTGGTTGTTGATGAGGGTGCTTCTACATGTGTTATTTCCTTGTCATGTTGGAAAGCTCTCGGATCCCCAGAGCTGGTCCCGTCAAACACCCTGCTTACTGCTTTCGATGGAAGGTCATTCCATCCACATGGTATCCTATCGACTTTTGAAACTAAGCTGGCAGGGAAAGCAGTTTCTGTTGAGGTGGAGGTGATTGATGCACGTTTGGACTATAATTTGCATTTGGGAAGAAGCTGGACTTATGCCATGTCTACTATTGCATCAATTGTCTTTCGGGTGGTAGTGTTTCACACGAAGGGAAGTTGGTTACTGTTGACCTACTCGATTTTACTCAAAAAGGCCGCATGGAGTATAATGAGTCTGTTGTTCCATTGGTTGATCAGGTCAAACCTACTGCACAGAGATTAGGGACTGGAATGTACGCATCATTGATTGGCACATTCGATCTTCCATCTCCTATTAATTATATAGGTTCTACTAGTGTGGGAAAGTCCATTGCTATGGTTGTCGATAGGACTGATCCTTGGGTCCTCCCTACCCACCATGAACCCGAAGTGCCCCTATCGGCAGTGGAAGTGGCTTACCAAGCCATCACCCAAACGACTCAGTGATTCCATTCCAGTTCCCCTCACAGTCTCAGAGGAACTGGAAGAATCCTATCTGCCTGCTTGGGTAGAAAACTCTTTGCATTCTGCGGACTGTTTAGATATGGTTTTACCTTCTGATGAAGCCATTCTGGAAGCCATGTGTGGACATGATAAGATCTGTGAAGATCTTCACCATCGATCCTATTTTCTTCCAGAGCTAAGCAGGATAGAGAATCAGGAGTTTCATATGAGACTGGCAGATGATGTTGATACACCCATCAATCCCTTACCAAGGGAAGGAATGTTTACTGATGGGAATATGGAAAATATTTCTGCTACCATCCCTATCAACATCTCTGCAAATCCTGACGTCATGGAAAATATACATATCGGTGCAAACTGCTCTCCTGAGGAGATTGCGATCTATACGTCCTTATTTAAGGAATTCCGCGACTTTTTTGTCTGGTCATATGAGGAGATTCTAGGTATTGATCCATCTATAGTCGAGCATGATATCTGAACATACCCTGATGCTAAACCTGTTCGAAAAAAGTTGAGACCTGTTAAGCCGCGTAAAGCGGCGGCAGTGAAGGATGAAGTGGAAAAACTGCTGAAAGCTGGTTTTCTTTATCCCATAGCTCTGACGGAATGGGTATCCAACCTGGTTCCTGTTGATAAGAAGCAAGGGACCATACGCGTATGTACTGACTTTAGAGATTTGAACAAATCCTATCCTAAGGACAACTATCCCACGCCATTTATAGACCAAATTATTGATGCTTGCGCGGGAAGTGAAGTTTTTTCGTTTATGGATGGCTTCTCCGAATATAATCAAATTCAAATAAAACCAAAAGACCAACATAAAAATTCTTTCATTTGTCCTTGGGGTACCTTCGTGTACAAAAAAAATCCCTTTGGATTGAAAAATTATGGGGCAACCTTTCAACGGGAAATGAATTTTGCCTTCCATGATATCAAAGCCATTGTCGAACCTTACCTTGATGATCTGCCTGCACATTCTCATAAGAGGATTGATCATCCAAATCACTTACGGTTGATATTTGAATGATGCAGATACTATAAAATATGCTTGAATCCCCACAAGTGTGTGTTCTGTGTCGATTCAGGGAGACTGCTCGGGTTCATTGTTTCTAATAGAGGCATTTAGGTGGATCCGTTAAAAGTAGAGGCCATTGTAAATCTGCCTCCTCCCCGTTCTATCAGGAAACTTCAGAGCCTGTAGGGAAAGTCCAATTTTCTTCGACGTTTCATTGTAAACTATGCCAAGATTACCAATGGTTTCATGTGCTTGCTAAAACAGGACACCCCATTTGTATGGGATGAAACTACACAACTTGCTTTCAAGGCATTGAAAAAAGCTTTGTTGTCGGCTCCTTTATTGTGTCCACCATATTACTCTAGGGATTTTATATTGTATCTGGCCATGTCTGAGTCGACCATAGGGGTAGTCCTAGTCCAGGAGGATGATAAGATCCAAGAGCATGTCGTTTACTATCTTAGCCGTGCTTTAGCTGGACCTGAACTCAGGTACTCCCACGTCGAGAAATTGGCCTTAGCAGCTGTCTATGCTATTCAGAGGTTACATCACTACATTTTACTGAGGACTACAACAGTAGTGGCAGATGTTAATCCTTTTCAATATGTTTTGTCCCAATGGATTGTTGGAGGCAAATTCAACAAATGGATAGTCATTCTCCAAGAGTTTGACTTGGATTTCCAGTCCGCTAAATCTAAAAAATCCTTAGTTTTTGTTGAGCTTATAGCAGAATTTCCAACAGAAGAAGATGTAGTCATTGAAGAAGACTCATTCCCAGATGAGCATATATTCTTGATATCCACCTTTGACCCCTGGTACGGAGATATACTTATCGATCTCCAGACTTTGAAGTATCCTGCAGCTTTCTCGCGAGAGGAACAACGTAAACTACGCCTTCATGCCAAGAACTACCTCATCATAGGAGATACTTTATTTCATAGGGGGGTAGATTCCATTTTGCATCGATGTCTTACCCATGAGGAAGCAGAGATTGTCCTGAATGATTCCCATAGTGGAGTGTGTGGGGGTCATTTATCTGGGTTAGCAACGGCCGAGAAGATACTACGTGCCGGTTATTTCTGGCCCACGATCTTTAAGGATTGTGTGGAAGCTATGAAGCATTGCCATCCTTGTCAACTTTACACCAAAAAGATGCGGTCACATCCCACTCCATTATTTCCCATTGTCTCAGTGGGCCCCTTCATGAAGTGGGGGATTGATTACGTGACGTGTAACCCAGCTTCGGCTGGGGGGCACAAATATATCATTTTCGTTGTGGACTACTTTACAAAATGGGCAGAGGCAATGCCCACCTTTAAAGTCGACGGGGAAACCGCAGCTTTTTTTGTGTTCAATCATATTATAGAATGGTTTGGTATACCCAAAGTGATTATCACTGACCATGGAAGTGATTTTCAAAATAGCATGATGACGAAACTGACCACTATACTTGGATTCAGACAATAAATTTCAGCTTCGTACTATCCTCAAGCAAATGGTCAGGTTGAGGCTGTTAATAAAACTTTGAAAACTATCCTCAAATGTACTATTGATGCAGCCCATTCTAACTGGCATATCATGCTATACCCCACACTTTGGGCGTATCGAACTAATGTAAAAAATACTACGGGTTTCTCCCCCTTCCAACTCGTTCATGGAGTGGAAGCCGTTACCCCGGTTGAATGTGAAATCCCTTCCTTGAAAATAGCTATTCATGTGTTACCTGATACAACGAAACTTGAAGAACGTTTAGTACATTTAGAACATCTTGATGAACAGTGTAGAGATGCACTGATAGCAAACCAAGCTCACAAAAATAGGGTCAAAAACCAATATGATAAGTCGGTCAAGCCTCGAATTTTCTCTGAGGGGGAACTTGTTTTGCTTTGGGACCAAGACAAAGAACCCCTGGGGGCAGGAAAATTCAAGTCCATGTGGTTGGGACCTTATGTCGTGTCAAAGGTATTAAAGAAGGGCACATATGAATTAATTGATTTTGATGGGAATAAGTTGCCTGAGCCTAGAAATGGGCTCTACCTAAAAAAGTACTATGCTTAGGCTTAGCACTTTTTCTTGTATTTTATTGTATGTATTTTTATGTACACTAGTTCGTTGGTTTGTGTTTTTTATACCATTTTCTGGTTGTTTCAGATGTCTTCCGAGAGGTTCGTAGGTTTTGCTGATGGCGCTAGTCACCACACTTGTAATTTAGCTTCAGCTGCATGGGTCATTTATTCTCCCTCGGGACAGTTAGTTGCCTCAGGAGGTGCTTGTTTAGGTCCTGCTTCTAATAATGTCGCTAAGTATAGGGCTGTAATTGAGCTTCTATGGGATGCTTTGTCACGTGGTATCACTCAGTTGGAAGTCCGACTGGACTTTCAATTGGTGGTTTCCCAGCTCAATCGAGCTTATCAGGTGCGGAACCCTATTCTATTACATCAGTTTATGCAAGTTAGGTTATTGGAAAGAAATTTTGAATTCATTACATTCAATCATATTCCAAGAAATCAAAATTCATTAAATGATGCATACGCTAATTACATCTTGGATTGGAATTTAACACATTTTTCATAAAAATATACAGAATACACATAAAAAACATTTGTAAATAAACCAACAATATATATATATATATATATATATATGTGTGTGTGTGTGTGTGTGTGTGTGTGTGTGTGTGAATATATGTTCATAGATAGGTTGAGTCTCTGATCCTCAGATCTAGTCATAACTGTATAATATACAAAAAATATACAAAATATGGATCAAAGTCCATCAAATGCCCTAGATCTAAGCTGGACCACCCTGGTCCCCCTGGTCTCCCTATACTCTGGCTTCTTCAGCCTCTTTGGCTTCAGTAGCCTCAAGAGAATTTATGTATACCAATACTGCTCTCACTACCCACCTCAAAAGGCGTATCCAGACAAGTGGTATACCAACCACAAACTCCTACATTATGGCTGGGATGTGCTCAATCCATAAGGTGGGTACTCTTTGGGTAAGCCTGGCCAGCTTCCCCTCCAGAACCCTAATCATCCCCTAGTTTTCTCCTAAGACAGGATGCACATACATGCATGGATGCCCTTCAGGGCGGACTGGTCCAATATCTACATTTTGACATGTTTATAGGATTAGAACAGGCTTATACATATGTATATATCTCTATATTTAAAATTCATAAAAATTTGAAAATTTGAAAATAAAAATTACCTAACTCTCCCCATGCTCCTCTTGGAGGGAGGACGAGGTCTGGATCACCACGGAAATCCATTCCAGCATATGGAAACTACTCTAGTGCTGGAAACTGATGCTCCCACCAAAAGTAGAAGTCATCATCATAGACACTCTGCACTGAACCACCTCCTCCCTGGCGAAGGAAGATATCACCCTATCTACTCAACCTAGGCTGACAACGAGAACGAACTGGTAAGGGTACTGTAGGACTCAATCCCAACACTCTCTCAAAGAAGAAGGCTACTACTATGCTAGAATATCCAAAATCATTTCTCCTTCCTCTCTTGCAGTCAAAGAGTTGTTTCCTCATAATTGGGATCACTCCCGAGCACCAATCATATAGGCCCCCCTACATACAATCCACTGCTAGTCTCATCTAGTTCCGTGTAGAAAGGTGAAGAGAAGATGATCCTGCAACCCTCACTATGGTACTTGTCAATACCTATAGAGGAAGATCATGTTTGTGTACAATAGGGATGCAACTCCCTCTCTTTTGTGTGCCTGGTGCGTAGTATATGTCAGTGTAGTTCTGGACACTTAGAGGGTCGCCGCCTCTGTCGGTGCCTTCCAAGTTTACTGGAGCTCCCCGTCATGATAGCCCAGCAATGAAATAGATATCCTATGAAGTAATCTCTAAGGATTCACCTTGAAGGTCAAACATGCCCAAATCATGATCCCAATGGTTTATTAGGAACTCTAAGAGGTGGACATTGGCTCGCATAGGTGATGTACAAAAAAACTTTAACAACCCACTTGAATGTAAAACATTCACGGTGGGGGCATATTGGAGTGCTTCTCAGTCCATATCTTCATGTTTGCGCTCCCCACTCAAGCACCATCTTCAAACCTAGTAAAACAAGCATTGCAAACCTTTAGTTTCATGTAAAATTGCAAAATTTTGATCCTGTATACTTCTTGTTCACCTCATGAAGCATACGCGACTGTCTAGTAAGGCATGTCGCGTACTGTACGTGACTATCCTTCAGGGAAACCTGCATACACAATGCATGTACATGAGTTTCACTATAGCGAACCCGTGTACACAGCATTCCTTTGTTGAGGACACTCAAAAATATAAAATTTGGGCTCAATTTTGAAAATTTCTAGGATCAAATTGAAGAGCTTGGGATGTAGTCTTACCTGACACTTGTGGATTTGCAATTGGTCCACTGGATTGTCCACACTGAGCAATTGAAGGTAGAGGTGAAAACTTGTTTTTTATGGCTAAAATTCCAAATGGTGAGTTTTATTTATGTTTTTTAACTATTTATAGAAATTTTATTTCTCAAGTGGGTTTTTTCACCTATAGTTCATAATTCATCAAACTAATACCATATCTTTTTGCCTTGTGACAGGTTTATCATCATTCCAAAGGTGTTATTTGCTCATATAGGATGGTTTTTTGTTACGTCACATGCATTTTTCATCTATACCTACTCCATCTTAAACTTAGCAATCAACATTTTAACCAGAGACTATGGTATTTTTAACCATTAGCTCCTTGTCTTTACCATCGTTCTTTTGTGGATAGGGCTTTCCTCTCATGAGTATCCTCATTTAGAACCTATGTTGTCTTTTGATACTCATGCTGCAGCTGTCTTAGGTACAGGGGAACCTTGTTAGCTATGTTTCACGCCAAATGGAGCCTCATTTTGGTCTCTTTTTACAATATATCCCTTTATAGGACTCCCTGCCCTTATGGAGTTTCTTTAGGCCCAGTTCTAACTCCTTAAAACAAAATTGACTGCTGAGTTAACTTGTCCATTCAAGCTCATTAAGAATATGTGAATGGGCATCTTCATTGGTGGTAGGTTATCTCTTTCTCGAACCATGCGGAATAATAAGAGAAAGGATCACTCTCTTTTCTACGGAATTGAGAAGAGTATTCTAAGGCATAGGTTTATCACTTTTTCGTACCTGAGGGACTAAATTTACGGAAAAGGAACACCTGTTATGAGCTTAGTTTTCTCTTTTTTGTGCTCTGGACCTAAACATGAAAAAGATTCTGAGTGTACTTTATGTCTTTGTCATGCTCGTTAAACACTAAAGAACAAAGCATCGAGTTTATTGTTGTAAGCCCCATTTCTTGTACTCAAATGGATCTTTCCAAGTGATCTTGCTTTCCTTCACACTCGTAAAACTCAAGCTATATGCTGCTCTTGAAGGAGCGTTGGGTAGGTGGTAATTTAACCTTTTTTGGACCTCCCTTACTAAGTACAAAAAAGGTTCACCTTTTCTTCTACGAAAGTTAAGAGAGTTCTTCTATGGTATGTTTTATACTTTTTTGGCCTTAGGAGACTAAATTGGACGAAAAAGGACCCCCTGGAGTCTTCTTTGGAGTTTTCAGACTCTCTAAATGTGAAAACACCAGCTGAGCATGTACTAGTTAGGGCTCATAAAATCCATGAATTAGTGACAGTATCAAGCATTATTCCCTCTTCTCTTCAAGCTTGTTAAAAAATGAAGGGAGATCTGAGTTGACTTTCTTGGACTCGTTAAAATTTAACAGGGAGGGTAAGGAAGAAGTTTTCTTTTGGTTTTTAGTTAGTGGTAGCAATTTCATCCTTGAACATAGCACTCTCTGTCTTTTTCGATACCCATGTTTCAGTGTTCACTTTCAGTTCAGCTATTACCTTGAGTCTCTTACTCCTCCTCTTGTCAGTTCTACTTGGGGAATCTAATCATGTCTCCTACATGACAGATAAGTCTAGTTGTTCTATCTATAAGGTTAAAAGTTGCCTTGGGTCATCTCTGTGTCGTGCTCATTGTTCAAGGACTTAACTCAATATCTTATCTATATCTTGATCCCATCATTATCGTATCTGTTATCACTTGTGTCTCCCTTCCTTTACCCAGTTCCTAGTCACTCTTATGATCCGTTGGAGGATCTATTGCCTCCCTTATCACAGTATGGTTCCGCATCATCATTTCCTGATGACAAAGACCTAGAGTTTTGATGATCGTACCTCAGGATTCACTTTCATTATGGGTGAACTCCTTTGCTTCAGTTGTTAATTATCACCTATTGATTGACAAATTGTTGAATCTGCTCCATGTTCAACTTCAATAACATCTATTCACATGACTTGGATTGTACTGGTTCTTTGGGATTGTTTATGAAGACCTTAGTTTCCTATCTATGGACTAAGTTGCGCAAGACTATGTTGTACCTATTTACACAGCTTCAAGATCTTTGAAGACTCAGACTCATCATTATTGTATATTGTGGCTTCGCTCCACCTTTGTAATATACGTGGTCTAGTACCTGTATTTTATGATGTACTCAAATATTGTAAAGGAGATAGTGTTCCAGTATATTGAACATAGCATTCTCAAATATGACTTTTTATATGACATTATTATGTATTTGTTTCAGGTACTACCTCTGCTCCATTGGACTTCTGAGTTCTCCAAAAATAATGATTATAATGTATTTTGGCCAGCGCTTCCCTCTGACCTCACACATTAGGGGGCATCTGTTATCAACCTAAATGGCACTTCTCCATCCGAGTGCCGACACTTCATATGTTGGTACACAAAAGGCCACTTTTGGATTAAAGGTTGCCTAAACACTATAGATGGGCATGACATGAGATGCATTCACTATCCAACTAGCTTTCCATTTTACCTTTCTATATGTGGATTGAAATACATGACTATGTCAATTGAAACTCATGTACATACGCGACTATCTTCTTTGACAACCTGCGTACTGTACATGACTATGCTCATTGCAACCCGCGTACAGATCTGTACATGGGTTTCCCTTAAAGCAACTCACGTGTCACACATGGGTTGCCAGTATCAATAGTCACGTACACATCCATTCGACATTAAAAATAATAAAACATGATTAATGGAGATTTGTTGAACCTTAATCATTAACCAACTCAACTATCTCAACCTCCTCAACCTTCGAAACTGCTCTATTTCCCAAAGTATAAATCGAGGCCTTGGGGAGGGAATTAATCAAGCAATATTGGAGAGAAAAGTTATGCTAGTGGTATATCGTCAAAAGTATTTGGAGTAGCACAACTCAGAGTCCTTTGGTTGCAGAGGAGTCTTTGTCTCAGACGTTGGGTTGTACACTTATCTCATTCACTATTGTTAATAAAGAGAATTCTTCTTCCAACTTTGTGTTGAGTCTCTTTCATGTATCATGTTTGATGAATATTTTTTTATTAAGGATGCTATATATTGTTCATCTAACCTGTCATATATACATGTATAAGATTTTACTTGGAGAGTTTTCTCTTTGCAGGTGAAGGAGGTGCATCCCTGAAAGCTTTGGAGAGGAGCAGAGCGGGAGAAGACAATGCTTGGATCAACCATCGATAATCGGGTGTGCTGAAATATTGTAACTTCGAAGAATATTCTATATGTATCTTTTTGTGGTCCCCGATGGTCCTACCAGGAGAACCATTTGTATTACATTGTACCTCGATGCTCCTAATCGGAAGAACTAATAAGAGTCATGAGGTAGTCCCCTCTAATTGTAAAGGTGGGTCATTAGCACCCCAGTCTGGTCACTTGAGCCTACATGTGTAACTCAAGCCTACATGACAAATGAGTTAACTTAAGTGAATGGATGAATATAAATAGAGGTGCAGTGCTCCTCATTTGGGACACACACACACTCTCACTTGTGTAGTGCATTAGTGGAGAAGAGAAGTAGCTGGAGAAGGAGGAGGATTAGGCTTTGATCTCCTTGCTGGTTTTATCTTTTATCTTTTTGGCGCATCTATATTGAGGAAGCTTTTGCTGGGTTTTTCCCAGGATAAATCTTTGTGTTCCTTTTTTATGGTTGTGCTTGTCTATCTTTCAGTGATCCTGTTTATATGCTTTTGTCATGAAAATGAAATGAAATACTGATGTCTTAGCTAAGCATATGAAAATTTAACATGGTATCAGAGCCACCCTGAAAAGAAGACATTGTGCATCTACAGAATCTAGGGCTTCTTACTTTTTTTTCTCTTTCCACAATTGATCAGCAAAAGAAGGCTAGGTTGACTCTCCATTGAAGGGCGCATCTTTCTGTCGAAGCGGAATTCGATTCCAAGCATTTTCATTTTTCGGTGTGGGAAATTAGGGCTTCTTGCAGAAGAAGAATTTTTGAGTGAGCCCAGCATATGATTTCTCTTCTCATCAAAATCGAAGTCTAGAGACCTGGATCAAGTATTTTGGTTGGGCGAAACTCTGGGAAAGTCAAACCCTAGTTTGACCCCAAGCTAGAAAAACCCTAAATACTAAAACTGCTAAGTTTTGGTACATTCACTATATCCCAAGATTGGCGAAGGTTAAGGAGTAGAAAATTGCAGAGGCCGAAGATAAAATCATTCTGTACACTGTATCCAAACTTCAGCCTTAGATTCACTATATTCTGGGAGATATGATCCCTCCAAGTTAAGGTTCCAGCCTCTTCCAGAATTCATCCCTAAATAGGACACCTGGGGAACATTGCTATAGCTTGGGCTACAGAGGTCCAAATAGAATTCTTGAAGATGTTCCACAAAGGGAATGGGCTTTAATTTCTGTGGTCCAAAGTTTAGACCCAGAATATGAAACAGTGACACATGGCATGCTGTACACCTTCATTGTTCTGAATAGTCCTGTAACAGGTCACCTTGGGAAAAGGATCATAAATTCAAATTGGTGAACTTTTTTTTTATGAAACCTATGGTGTTGGATCAGGGACATACGAGGTTACGTCAGTGAAAAATTTTAGACACAGAGGGGCAGTAATTGCGGAGATATCACAGAAACAATGACAGGCATTTTTGCAGAAGTTGAATCGTCTGATTTGAAAGGTGAAGAATCGAGATTTCTAGAATCCAAGTACATCAGTCAACTCACCTCATTCAAGCACATCTCCTGGTAAGGTTAGTTTCTCATTCCACAAAATTTCAATTTTTTTTTTGTAATTCTCTAGCAAGATGACTTCAAGCACTAAGCTTGAAGACAAGCTAGAAGGCATAGAGAATTTTCGAGCATGGAAATACAGGATTGGTCTCATTCTACAAGAGAATGATATTGATAAGTATGTCAATGAAGAAGTGTCAGAACCTGAAGAAGCTGAAGCCAAGGAGAATCATAGAAAGGATATGATTAGGGCACAACGAATTATTGCTGAATCCATTAAGGATCACTTGATTCCTCAAGTGTCATCCAAGAAGACTCCAAAAGAAATGTATGATGCCCTTTCCAGAATGTTTGAGGGAAGAAACATCAACAGGAAGATGAATCTAAGAGCTCAACTGAAGAGCATCAAGATGAGTCATGGAGAATCCATCCAAGACTACTTTTCAAGGATTTCCCAGATCAAAGAGAAACTAGAAGCTATTGGAGATAAGCTTGATGAAGATGAAATGGTTATGACTGCTCTCAATGGTCTCACTATACCATGGGAATCATTCATTCAAATGATGTGCGCCAGGAAGGAAAGCATGCAGTTTGATGTGGTATGGGAAGACTGCATTCAAGAGGAGACTAGAGTGGCAAATAGAGAAGCCTTACTAAAAGAGGATGATCAAGCCCTAGCCACTCATACCAGAAAAAGAAGAAGGAATCAACCCATATTCAAGAAGGGAAGTCACAAAGAGCATCAACCTCCCAGAAGATTCCAAAGATCGAAAGAAAGTCTATCAAGTAAGGACTACTCTGGTTTTCAATGCTTCCACTGTGACAAGATAGGACACATTGCCAGAAACTGTCCTATAAAGAAGCAAGAATATCAGCAGAGGATCAACAACAACAACAGATATCATGCTCATCTAGCTGAAGATGAGGATGGAGAAGAAGAAGATGAAGGACCTTTGAGAAAGCAAGCGAGAGAAGAAGATGCGGAAGAATATGTACTATTTTCTACTCTCTCTGGGTTTGTGACTCCTAGAGAAGACACTTGGATTATTTATAGTGGTGCTTCAAAACACATGACGGGACAAAAGAAAACTCTATCCAAACTTGAAGAAAATAGCTCTCCTCAGAAATTATCCCTAGGAGATGACTATCAATATCCGATCAAAGGAGTTGGTGAAGCAAGCTACAAACTTGAATCAGATGGTCAAGTATTTATGTGGCCCAAAGGAAAGAATATTGAAGATGCAATCATCATTGGTGAAGAAGAAGGGGGCTTGTATAAACTCAAGGGGCACTCAGAAACAACCTTTGTGCATGAGTCCACTGACCCTAGTGAAATATGGCATAGAAGGCTTGCCCACATCAATTACAAGGCTCTACCTCATGTGAACAAAGTAGTGATGGGATTACCATACATGAAGATCAAGCATGAAGGCATTTTCAAAGGATGTGCAAAGGGAAAGAACATCAAGAATACATTCCCGAAGAGTGAAACAAAAACAAAAGGTACGTTGGAATTGATTCATTCAGATGTATGTGGTCCAATGTCTTCCACATCCTTAAGTGGCTTTGAATATTATATCACATTTATTGATGACTTTTCAAGAAAGACTTGGATATACTTCTTGAAGGAAAAGAGTGAAGTGTTTGAGAAATTCAAGGAGTTCGAAGCCTTGATGGAGAATCTTTTTGACAAGAAAATTAGAATTCTCCGATCATACAATGAAGGAGAGTACACCTCAAAAGAGTTTGATGCCTTTTGCAAAGATGCAGGAATAAAGAGGGAACTAACTACTCCCTACAATCCCCAACAGAATGGGGTAGAGGAAAGAAAGAACAGAACCATCATGGAGGTAGTGAAGACAATGATATATGATCAAGATCTTCCAATGCACCTATGGGCAGAAGCGGCAATAACTGTTGTGTATGTACAAAATAGAATATCTCACAGTGCTCTTGGGTTCAAAACTCCATAAGAGATATTCACGGGAAAGAAGGCTGAGGTAAGTCACCTCAAGATATTTGGTTGTCCAGTAGATATCCATATACCAAAAGAGAAAAGAACCAAATTAGACCCTTCCGGAAAGAAGGGGATATTTGTTGGATATTGTGAAGTATCCAAAGCATTCAGAATCTACATTCCTGGATTCCACCACATGGAAATCAGTCGAGATGTGACATTTGATGAAGAGGCAGCTCTCAAGAGATCCAGGAAGTGCCGACTTGAAGAAGTGTATGAAGAAGAGACGCCAACCAGAAATAAAGAAACTACATGTCTCCCAGAAGATGAAGCTCCTGAAGAACATGACATGGCAGAACCACAAGAACCTCCCATGATGGATATATCAAGAAAAAGAAAGCCTGCTTGGACAAGAGAAATTTTACAAGAGGCAGAAAGATATCGAGCTCCTGAAGGCTCTACAAGGGAAAGATAGAAACCTGATACTTTTTCCAACTATATAGCCTTGATGTGTGATCTGGTAGAACAAGAACCTGCAAACTATGAAGAAGCGGTAAAGAAGAAAGAATGGGTAGAAGCAATGACTGAATAATACCAGTCAATAATGAAGAATGATGTATGGGATATAGTTCCCAAACCAGAAGGAAAGAGTATAGTATCCTCCAAATGGATATTCAAAATAAAGCATGCAGCTGATGGAAGTATCGAGAAGTATAAAGCAATATTTGTGGCCAGAGGTTTCTCTCAGAAAGAGGGAATTGATTATAAAGAGACATTTGCTCCTGTAGCACGATATACTTTGATTAGAACTATCATGGCACTTGCATCCATAATGAAGTGGGACTTACACCAGATGGATGTGAAAACAGCTTTTCTTAATGGTGTTATCAAAGAAGAAGTTTACATAGAATAGCCTTAAGGATTTGAAGTTGAAGACAGACATACTCATGTATGCAAGTTGAAGAAGGCCTTGTATGGTCTTAAACAAGCTCCTAGAGCTTGGTATGAGAGGATAGATAGTTTCCTGTAAAGCATGGGATTTACCAAGAGTAAAGTTGATCCTAACCTTTACCTCAAGGTTGTAGAATATGAACCTGTCATCCTACTACTATATGTGGATGATTTATTCTTGACAGGAAATGAGAAACAGATTATGAAAAGCAAGAAGACTAGTAGAATAATTTGAGATGAAAGACCTTGGGTTAATGCATTATTTCTTAGGTCTGGAAGTATGGCAAAGTTCAGAAGGAATCTTTCTCAATCAGGGAAAGTATGCAGTAGAGATATTGAAATGATTCAACATGTTGGAATGCAAAGCCTTGTCCACACCCATGGATTCCAACCTGAAGTTGTTAACTGATGACTCATCAGAGTTAGTGGATGTGACTCATTACAGACATATCATTGGGTCATTTATGTATTTGTCAAATACCAGGCCAGACATTTGTTTTGTTGTGAACACCTTAATTCAATATCTAGTTCAACCTAGACAGGTTCACTTGGTAGCCGCAAAACATGTGATGAGATATTTGAAAGGAACTATAGACTTTGGTCTATATTATGATAATAGCCATGAGTATAGATTGTATGGCTATACAGATGCAAATTGGGCCAGAAGTATCTTAGATAGAAAAAGCACATCAGGTGGATGTTATAGTCTAGGATCTGCTATGATCTCATGGTTTAGCAGAAAGAAATCCAGTGTTGCACTAAGCACAACCGAAGCAGAATATATAGCAGCTTGCTCTACTAGTTGTGAAGCCATATGGCTTCGGAAGCTAATGTCAAGATTATTCAACCTAGAGTTGGACACTACCGTGATTCTATGTGATAACCAAAGTTGTATAAAGATGATAGAGAACCCTTTGTTTCATGACTAATCAAAGCACATAGAAATCAGATATTTCTACATTCGAGATATGATGCAGAAGGGAGCCATAAAGCTCCAGTATGTGAGTACTGATGAACAAGTTGCTGATGTGTTGACAAAGCCTCTGTCCTGAGTGAATTTTGAACACTTTCAAGACAAGCTTGGTGTGGTTCGAAAATATCTTCCCCAAAAGGGGGAGTAGTGATGTTGCAGTGGGATTGTATCATCCCTGGGCACTTGCCCTAAAGTGATCTGGAGACCTCGGTCTCCGAGAATGAAGAGGGATTGTATCATCCTGGGACATCTATCCATAATAGATCCGGTGACCTCGGTCCTCGAGAACGTGGCGGGATCATATCATCCCTGGGCACTTGCCCTAAAGTGATCCGGAGACCTCGGTCTTCGAGAATGAAGAGGGATTGTATCATCCGGGGACATCTATCCATAATAGATCCGGTGACCTTGGTCCTCGAGAATGTGGTAGGATTGCATCATCCTTGGACATCGTCCTAAAGTGATAGGGACTAATTCTCCTGTAATCAATCCGGTGGCTTCGGTCCTCGAGAATG
>LPNX011101653.1:194552-227177 GCA_001517045.1 Pseudotsuga menziesii
GAAGGCTTCAGAAAGGAGGAAGTTGCAGAACCATAAGGAGATGAAGCTAAGGCCAAGCACAACAAGGATATGATCAAGGCTAAAAGAATCATAGTTGACTCCCATCAAATATAACATTATCTCTCAAGTATCTTCAAGGAGAACACCAACGGAAATGTTTGATACCCTATCCAACCTATTTGAAGGAAGAAATATCAACAGGAAGATGACTTTGAGAAATCAACTCAAAGGTGTAAAGGCTCAGAAGTCAAAAACCATGCACTCATACTTTAGAAGAGTATCCCAAGTCAAGGAGAAGCTGGAAGCTATTGGTGGCATGACAGAAGATGCAGAAGTTGTAATGACCACCTTGAATGATCTTCCAAGAAATTGGGAATCTTTTATTCGAGGAATATGCTACAAAATAAAGTTGACCAAGTTTCGAAAGTTATGGGAATAATGTGTTCAAGAAGAAGAAAGAATAACAACTAGAGAAGAGAAACTAAATGAAAGTGAAGATCAAGCACTAGCAATCCATACCAAAGTTAAGAACAAGAGGAAGAGTTTTGATCATCCTCCCAGGAAAGTGAAAGGGTTTAAGAAGAATAAGAAGTTCAAGAAATACTTCTCATGATATGAATGCTTCACTTGTCATAAGATGGTGCACATATCCATAAACCGTCCCATGAGGACAGATCAACTCAATAAGAAGAAAAAAATATTCTAGGCCAATGCAACTGAAGACAATGATCAAGAAGAACAATAAATAACTAAAGAAGATGAATATTCCTGTGAGGAATATTTTTTAATCTCAACACTCAGAGGTTCAGTCTCACCTGGTAATGATACTTGGCTAGTAATTATCGGTTCCTCCATGCACATGACAAGTTAAAAGGATTCACTCTCTTGTCTTGAACAGAAGGATTATCGACACAAAGTAATGCTTGGAGATGATTATCAATATCCCATCAAAGGGATAGGAGAAGCCTCTTATAAGTTGGAATCAAGAAAGTCCATGAAGATGAAGGATGTCATGTATGTCATGGGACTAAAGAATAATCTCCTTTCTATCTCAGCATTAGATAAGAAAGGTTTTAGAGTTGCTTTTGTAGATGGTGAGGTTCTTATGTGGAAAAAAGGAAAAACTATATATGATGCAGTAGTTATTGGAGTTGAATAAGGAGGACTCTACATATTAAAGGGACATGTAGACTCAACCTTGATTACTATCACCATAATCTCATGTGAGTTATCATACAGAAGACTTGCTCATGTACATTACAAAGTATTATGAATTATGAGAAAGGCGGTGACAAGTTTGCCATAAATTCAGATAAACCATGAAGGAGTGTCCAATGGATGTGCACAAGGAAAGAATACCAATAACCCTTATCCAAGCAGTAACAGTAAAGAAAAAGGGATTCTAGACATCATTCACTCAGATGTATGTCGACCAATGCAAACTACTTCATTGAGCGGGTATGTTTACTATGCTTCCTTTATTGATGACTAATCCCGCAAAACTTGGATCTATTTCTTGAAGAAGAAGGATGAATTATTTGAGAAGTTCAAGGATTTTAAGGCTCTTGTAGAAAACCTCTATGAAAATAGGATCAAGACCTTAAGATCAGATAATGGAGGAGAATTCACATCAGGTGAATTCAACGAGTACTGCAAATAATTTGGCATTAAGAGGGATCTCACCATTCCCTATAATCCACAACAAAATGGTGTGGCAGAAAGGAAGAATATATCTATCATGGAAGTTGTAAAAACCATGATCCATGATCAAGATCTACCTATGTACCTGAGGGTAGAAGCAACTATAACAACAATATATGTGCAAAATAAAATCTCTCACAATGCCCTTAGGAATAAAACTACGGAAGAGGTGTTTTCTAGAGAAAATCCTGAAGTCAGTCACCCAAAAAAATTGGTTTTTCGATATACATACACATTCCCAAAGATAAAATATCAAAGTTGGATACTTCAGGAAAGAAGGGAATTTTTGTAGGATATAATGAGCAATCAAAAGCTTACCGAAACTATATCCCAGGATACCGTCAAATTGAGCTAAGTAGAGATGTTACTTTTGACGAAGATACATTTTTTAGAAAATAAAGGAAAGACAAGGAAGTCGAAGAGGAGCATGAAACTCCTAGAGATGCAGAAGTTTCTAAACCAGTCAAAAATGAGGAGGAAGAACAGATACCTGAGGACCATGACATGATAGAACCTCAGAGACCTAAAGAATTTCCTAGTGAGATGATCTTACACAAAATAAGGAATTCTTGGGAATGAGAAGTAATTGAAGAAGAAGAAATATATGGTGACCCAGAAGGAACCATCGGAGAAAGAATCCAAATCCATACCCTAGTTATGTGGCTTTGATGTGGAACCTCATTGACAAAGAACCTACATGATTTTAGGAATAAATAAAGCAAAAGGAATGTGTAGATTCCATGGTCGAGGAATACAATCCATTATATAGAATGAGGTATGTGAAGTAGAACCATGGTTAAAGAACAAGTCAGTAGTATCCTCAAAATGGATCTACAAAACAAATAATTCAGCAGGCGACAATATAGACAAGTACAAGGAAAGATTCGTAGCCATCGGGTCCTCTTAGAAAGAAGGAATCAACTATTAGGATACCTTTTCTCCAGTAAAAAGGTACACATAAATTATAACCGTCCTTGCCTTGGCATCCAAGATGAAGTGGAAGTTACATCAGATGGATCTAGATCGCTGTGAACTTCATATTCAATTTCATAAATTGATTCAACTGGGTCCTCTGCTTTAGATTCTGAATCTGAAACACTAACTTAAACATTATCATATGTAAAAGATTTATGTATAATGGTTTTCAATTCCCTTTAAAATGGTAGTTGAGATTACACTAGATATGAGTATGGCAGAAAATGTGAGAATCCATATGCCTTGGAAGCATGGTTTGCAACACCTTTTTCTATAAGCTTCCCAATTGAGATATCTAAGTCAGGACTAAATACCACTCGCTTTGGTGAGCCTATATGATTCATATAGTATACAGACAACACATTTTCTGCTAATGATGGAACATTGAGTACATTTTTGAACAGTCCGTGCTTTAACTTGATTGAACCCTTTCCATCAGCTTGAATTTGAGTGTCATGACTCATCACCCATATGAATAATCAAAACATCAGTAAATTGTAATGAAGAGAATGATTCTCTGGATGCAACCATATGAATGGAGGCTCCTAAATCAATGAGGAAGGAATGTGATTTTGAAAAACTAACCTTCAATGCATGGAATCTCTCATCATGATCTTCAGTCTTGTCTCAATATTCAACCTTCCTTGCGCCTTCAGGGAGGGAAATATTTTCATGCTCAAGGAGATTTTTCATATGATCTATGGTCTTCTTCATACAATATTTCTTGGTATGGTGTCCTTTCTTACAATAGGAGCACTTTCCCTTTCTAGACCTTTGATGTTTGTCCTTCCTAGAGCCTAAGGATTCATCTAATGGATCAAACACTTCTTTAGGTTCAATTTCAGTGTTCCTTTTTCCTTTTTGTTTCCTCCTTGCTTGTGCATTCCTTATCTCACTAGCTAAGAGAGATTTATTTGGAGAGGATCTGAGAGATACCATCTAAATAAAATTGTATTGTTCTTGTATTAGATACTCTATGAAGGCATCAAAGGATGGAATTCACCAATTAGGAGTAGTCAGTCTCCCAGAGTGAAATGTAGATACAAACACTGAGAATTCTGGGACAAATTTTCTCACAATGGAGAGCACCAATTGCTCATCCTTCTTCTCAATCTTGAATTACTTGCATTGCATGATTAGTGATTTGAATCTTAAGAAAAAGTGTTGTATAGTTTCGAAGTTACTGGGTTGTAGTGCTACCATCTCATTCTCCAAGATATGGTCCCTCGACTCATCCCATTTTCCAAACAAGGATCCTAGCTTATCCCATACTTCTTTTGGAGTATTTAGTCGATCAATATGGAACAATGGCTCCCTGTATATGTAGATGCACATGAAGCCAAAATATTCATTAAGCTTATTCAGATACTTTCATTTTCAAGCTACTGTTGGGGTTTGATTTCTCTGCCCATGGTGACCCTGTACAGACCCTTGTTGCACAATACAATCTACATGTGATCCCTCCAATCAAGGTAATTGAAGGGTGTGAGTGTTATGGGAGTTAGATTTGTTGATTATCCATTTCACAACTTCAAGAACAACAATTATTCAGAAAATATTCGAATGTACATGCAAAAACTCATCAATTCGAATCCAATTAGTTAAAATACTCTCCACTTTGACATGTGCACTTTCTCTGGGTGCATCACACCTAGATATACTTCTCTGGACAAAATCCAATGGGAGCAAGGCAATAATTATAGGATTTATGTGGAACCCAATAGCTTATGGTGCATCAATGGAATTTTTTGAGGTTCAAATCAAGCATGGATACCCTCTCTGATACCATGTTAAATTTAGTGAAGCATGGACCTTCATGCCTGCATGAGTTCAAATGAAGACGAAGATTGTAGCAGAGAGAGAAGCAATTTAGTAATGCAAATCAATGATTCATAGCAGATAAAAACACTCATGAGACCAATAATTGGAATAATTAATCATAATCCATTAATTAGTATATAATTAAGTAATACAATGGTAATACATATAGGATAATTCAAATACCTAATATAGGATTCATATATACCAACCTAGAATGACTTTGGAGCTAACTCAATGTGGGAAAATCACCACTAGAACTCACTAATGCAACTCTGGATCACTGAAATAGTTCACAACCAGTTAACTAATGGGGGTAGGTGAGGAAATGCGCCCTACTTCCCATGAATCATGGAAACTAGCGCTATGATGATTGGGAGTGATCTAATTGATGGGAATAAGAGCATAAATGGACTTAACTGATACCTACTAGATTCAACTGCTAGAGACTACTAGTGGCACTCAAAGTGGGTTCCTAAATTATATGGATTAGTCCCTAGGGAACCTAAGCTCATGCAAGCAAGTGCAGTAAGTGGCATATGTACCCTAGGTGTGTCCCCCATGCATTAGCTAAGTGATGAATACCTCCTAATCTAGCAAAATGGACAAATAGACTATGTGGTCAAAAGGAAGGATTAATAATAATCCCAACAATAGACTAATAATTCATCCCCATGGTGTTCATCCAAAAAGGGACATGACAGTCCTCCCTTCCCAAGATTGGGTGTCCTCAAGCAATTGCAAATTGGGGTGTTGCACAATCTATTCACCTTCCCAAGTGGAATCCTCCACTGGCATGTGCCTCCATCTTAGTAGATACTCCTGGTTCACATTGTTCCTCAGTTTCCTCTCACGAACATCCAAAATATCCTCTATGTCCCAAATTAATTTCCCATCCTCATGTAATGGAGGTAACTCTATTGAGATTGGAACCTGTTACCCAAGTGCCTTCTTGAGGCATGACACATGGAATACATTGTAGATCTTTATCCTCTCTAAAATCTCCAACTCATAAGACACCTCCCCAACTCTCCGTACAACTCTATAGGGCCTAGAGAAACAAGGCTTCAACTTTTCTAAATTGCTTTTCTTCAGTGAGGACTGATAATAGGGTTGTAGTCCTAGAAATAATAAGTCCTTGACCTCAAATTTCTGCTTCATCCTATGCCTATCCACATACACCTTATGTTGGTTTTGGGGCACTTGTAGATTTTCTTTGATAAATCACAAGATATATTGACTCTCCTATATCCAATCCTTTGCCTTGGGTTCCTTGTTATTCCCAAATGTCATGTCTACAAATGATGGGGTGACATAACCATTCAAATATTTGTGAAAATGTCATACCTATATAGACATATTCTAGGTGGTGGTGTAGAAATGCTTGCCTAGGTGTAGCCACCTAATCCAAGCTCAATGTTGTCCCAACACATAGTTTTGCAGGTACCCCTTTACCCATCTATTTATATTATCAATTTTCCCATATTTCTAAGGGTGTTAACTCAAGTTGGGACTCAACTTAGTACCCACCAATCCAAAAAATTCCTACCAAAAATCCCTAAGAAATCATATATCGTTGTCACTAACAAAGTCCTTCGGTAGCCCATTTAGATGAAATTCTTCCCTAAAAATTCCCGTGCCACCTGTGTCATTGTATAATCTGAAGATATCATGAAATAGTGTGTGAATTTCATCATCCAATCTACCTCCACATAGATGCAATCATGCCCCTGTACTCGTGGTAACCCGATGATGAAGTCCATAGAGATACTCTCCTACTTCTATTCTGGAATAGGTAATGGTTGTAGGAGTCCTGTCGGATGGGTTTTTTCAGTTTTGATCTACTAACAAACCATGCATTCCCTCACATGACACATCGCATCATCGTTGAGGCCCTTCCAAGAGAACCTCTCCCTAATCTAACGGTACATTTTTAAGTATCCCTAGTGTCATGTTGTAGGTACATCATGTGTAACCCTCAAAATGTTCTCCTTCAACTTGGATTCTAGTACCAAGTATATCATATCCTTGTAGAAGATGACATCATCCACTACCATGTACATGTCATATTGTATGTTTCCATCCATTAACTCGCAAGCAAATTTGTTTTTGGAATATTCCACTAGGAGTTGGGATTTCCAGTCAGTTGAAATCTCCATTAAAGAGCATGCCATTGGCTTCCTAAAGAGTGCATCGAAAAAAAACATTATTCTTTCCCTTCACATATTCTATATCAAATTAATAGGCCTATATCCTACTAAACCACTTCGTTCAATTCTTTCGTTCAAGTCCTTCTTCTCCAAGAAGTACCTTAGACTCTTGTAGTCTATCCTTACCACAAATATACTTCCCACCAAATATTGTACGAAATTTTCCAAGGTGTGTATGATGGAGAGCGTCTATTTATCATTAATGAAGTAGAGCCTCTCCAGCTCTATAATATTTCTTCTCTCAAAGTATATAGGGTTTCTATTATGCATCAAAACTACCCCAATACCAATGCCTAAAGCATCCAATTCCAGCACAAAAGGTTGGTTGCAGTCTGGTAGTGCTAACATTGGGAAAGTGCTCATCACCTCCTTTAACCTGTCGAATTCTTTCTGGAAATCCTTTGTCCATTTGAAAGCCCCCTTATTTTTAAGGTCAGTGAGGGATGCACCTAACTATGGAAACCTAGTCATGAATGGACTAACTATGGAAACCCATTCATGAATGGACCTCGAAGTGGGCCAATCCAAAATAGCTTGGATATTCTCTTGGTGAACATGTACACCCTGTGCACTGATTACATGGACCAATTATAGGATATATATGAGCCAAACTTACATTTGGATCCCTTGGCATACAAGGAATGCTCCTCCATAATTCTGATAATATCATCTAGATGTATCATGTGCTCCTCCCATGTCTGACTGTATATGAGGAGATCATCAAAGAACACCAGCAAAAACTTCCTCAACTACTTCTATAAACTTTTATTCATATATGACTGAAAAGTGGTTGGTGCATTGGTCAACCCAAATGACACCAAGAACTCATAATGACCATAGTATCATCTAAAAGTTGTCTTATGGCATCCTATTCATGGACCTTAATATGATGGTAGCCCGACTTGAGATAATTTTTTGAAAATTATATTTCTCCATGTAACTTGTATAATGTATTGTTGATCCAACGAATGGGATACATTTTCTTAATGGTCTTCTTGTTCAATGCCCTATAATCAATGCACATCCTCATCGTCCCATCCTTCTTTTTGACCAACACAATCGAAGATGCAAACATATTGGAGTTGAGTCTGATATTGTTAAGATTCATTATGCTAAGATAGATAAAATTAGTGTTCAATTCAATTTCACAACAATAGCATATGTAGGATCATTGAAAGAAACACAATCACAAAATAGACACGTATTTATCCAAGGAAACCCTCTAGGGAAAGAAAACACAACAAAACTTCCTCAATATAGATGATCAAAAGTACAAGGACAAAACCTCAAATAGGTGCTCCTTATCCTTGCAAATCTCTCTCTCTCTCTCTCTCTCTCTCTCTCTCTCTCTCTCTCTCTCTCTCTCTCTCTCNAATGAGGAGCACATCACTCCTATGTATACTTTATCTTCCACTTGACTTTTTCCCTAACTAGGTCGGCCCCAACAAACTTAACTGGACTGAATTACCTAGGAAGACTCAAAACAATATAATATTACTTTCTGGAGGGTTCTCTCGACCCGACTGACAAGGGATTTTTTACCTCATGACTCTATGATGAACAAATACAATAATAACATCCTGACAGAGGAATAAAACATCTCTACCACATTGATTATTACTTCACACTTTTATAATGATTACACATCATTTAGAACCATTCACTTGTGGGAATTACAAAGAAAGAACAGGCACGCTACCCATTGAGATAAAAGGGCTAGAATTAAGGCAAGGGAAGGGCGTGTAGTAGGGATATTCCATAAACAGATTCTACCCAACTTCTCTTCACGAATCAGTTTTTCTGTCCCATTTTAGATTATATATATATATATGCGTAGCGCATTTAATCATGGGTTATCAAAAATACTTTTCATGTCATTCCCATTTAGGTTCGATCTGGATTAAGAAGTTGTTTCCTCTTCTTCCCAAACCTTTATTTCACAAGAAGATGGTACACCCAAATTGTATTATTCAAGTGCTTATTTCTCCTTCCTTTTACTCATCTGCATTGTCCACTCGTCTTCAATATCCATATCCCTAGGTGCGTAAGGTCGATAAATTACAATAATAAAATACAATAGAATATTCTTCGAAGTTACTATATTTAAACATTCCCCCTTAACGAGAAGGGTATTCTACTGACAACATCAACATCAACTATAGGTGCAAGGAGACAGAGCATCATCAACAACATCAAAGTGATAAATCTATAAATCATTGGAAGTTTTATTCAACAACACCAACAACTGGAACATCTTCAATATCTTCAGTACTAGAGCATCATCTTCTACATCACTGAGTCTTCATATTATGCAGCACTCGATCACTCGATCCTCTACAACAACACTTGATTTTATGATCAGAAACAACATCATCTGAAGCACTCGATCACTCGATCATCTACAACAACACTTGATATTTTGATTAGCAACAACATCATCTCCAACAACATAAAATGAAACACACATGATCTAATTACAGGATGATCAATCCCTCTCACTTAGGACATAAGTCCAAGGATGATGCAATCCTAACCACATCATTGAGACAAGAGTCTGATGATCACTTTAGTACTAAGTTCCAGGGATGATACAATCAACCACATCATGGAGACACAAGTCTGCGGATCAATTTAGGACTAATGCCCAAGGATGATACAATCCCAACCACATCATAGAGATAAAAGTCTACGGATCACTTTAGGACTGATTTCTAGGGACGATACAATCCCAACCACATCACAGAGACAAAAGTCTACAGATCACTTTAAGACTAATTTCCAGGGATGATACAATCCCAACCACATCACGTAAACAAAATTTTGTGAATCACTTTAGGACTAATGTCCAGGGATGATACAATCCCAACCACATCACGGAGACAAAAGTATGTGGATCACTTTAGGTCTAATGTCCAGGGATGATACAATCCCACTACACATCACGGAGACAAAATTAAGTGGATCGCTTTGGGACTAATGTCTCGGGATAATACTATCCCACTGCAACATCATCATCATTGCTCCCCCTTTTGAGGAAGGTCCCCCACTGCAACATCATCATCACTGCTCCTCCTTTCAAGGAATGTCCTTTCGAACTACACCAAGCTTGTCATGAAAGTATTCAAACTTTACTTGAGACATAGGATTAGTCAAGACATTGACAACTTGCTCATCGGTGCTCACATACTAGAGCTTTATATATCCCTTTTGTACCATATCTCCCTTCTAAAAAATATAAATTTGTTTAATATATTAAAAAAAAAATTAATATTTAGATTTAGTAAAATTTTATTATATTAAAATTTTTTTTAGGGCTAAGCCGGCTTTATGCAAAACCTAAAAAACTTCCACTCTTATTAATAAGCTAATTTCTTGAACTATTTTAGCCACGGAAAACTTCCTCCTGATGATGAGCCCTACTATGTGGCTCAAAACGTCGAGAACAAACTCAACCAACGCAGTTTTCCTCCTTTTTTCAATGGATTTCTATCTGCTTTGACTTGTCATGGAACACTGGTTTCTCCGTGATCTTTATACAACTCTAGTTGTCACATAGAATCACCGTGGTATCCAACTCCATGTCAAATAGAATTGACATCAATTTTTGAAGCCAAATGGCTTCATAACTAGCAGAAAAAGCTTCTATACACTCTACTTCATTTGTGCTGAGAGCAACAATGGACTACTTCCTGCTAAACCATGAGATCATGGTGGATCCCAAACAATAACATCCACTTGAGGTGATCTTCCTGTCTTAGACACTTCCATCCCAATCTGGATCTATATAACCATACAATATGTATTTAAGATATCCAATATAGTATAGACCAAATTATATTGTACCTTTCAGGTACCTCATCACATGCTTTGCAGCTACTAGGTGAACACATCTAATATTAACTAGATATTGGCTCAGGGTTTTCATAGAAAAGCATATATCTGGCCTGGTATTAGTCAAATACATCGATGAACCAATAATATGTCTGTACTGAGTCACATCCACTAATTCTAATGATTCATCAGCTAACAACTTCAGGTTGGTATCCATGGGTGTGGCCACGACTTTACATTCCAACATATCAAATCTTTTAGGATTTCCACAACATACTTTCTATGGTTGATAAATATTCCTTCTGGGTTCTGCCATGCTTCCAGAACTAGAAAATAGCTCATCAATCCTAGGTCTTTCGTCTCAAATTCTTAAGCGAGCTTCTTCTTACACTCTACAATTTGTTTCTCATTTCCTGTCAGATAAAAAAATAAAAATAAAAATAAAAATTAAAAAAAATTAAAAAAAATCATCCACACATCAATAATATGACAGGTTCATCATCCATAACCTTAAAGTAAAGGTTAGGGTCATCTTTACTTTTGGTAAAATCCAAGCTCGTCAAAAAGCTATCTATCCTTCCATACCAATATCTAGGATCTTGCTTTAATCCATACAGAGCCTTCTTCAACTTGCATGCGTCATTTCGTTTGTTTTTCAACTTCAAATCCCTCTGATTGTTCTATGTACACTTATTCCTCAATAACACCATTCAAGAAAGTTGTCTTCATATCCATTTGGTGTAAACTCCACTTCATCATGGATGAAAGTGACATGATGGTTCTAATTGAAGTGTACCCTGCTACTGGTGCAAATGTCTCTTCATAATGAATTCCCTCTTTCTGAGAGAATCCTATAGCCACAAACCTTGCCTTGTAATTCTCAATACTTCCATCAATTGCATGCTTTATCTTGTAGATCCACTTGGAAGAGACCACACTTTTTCCTTCTGGTTTGGGAACTATATCCCAAACATCATTATTCATTATAGATTGGTATTCTTCCATCATTGCTTCTACTCATTCTTTATTTTGTATATCTTCTTCATAATTGGTAGGATCTTGATCTACAAGATCACACATCAAAGCCACATAACTGGAAAATGGATTTTTCTTCTTACTTACTCTTGTGGAGCCTTCTAGATCTCCATACTTCTCTGCTTCTTGTATAATATCTCTTACCCAAGTAGGCTTTCTCTTTCATGGCATATTCATAGTGATAGGTTCTTAAGGTTATAGCATATCATGCTCTTCTAGTGTCTCATCTTCGGGGGAGGGTGCAACTTATACATTTATCAGAGGTACATCTTCTTCATATACTTCCTCATGCTGGAAATTTTTGGATCTCTTGATAGTTGCATCTTCGTCAAATGTTACATCTCTACTAATCTCCATGTGATGCAATCCTGGAATGTATATTCTGAAGGATTTGGAGACTTCACAATATCCAACAAATATTCCCTTATTTCCAGAAGGGTCCAAATTGGTTCTCTTTTCTTTTGGTATGTGAACATATACTAGGAAACCAAATATCTTGAGGTGGATCACTTCAGGCTTATTTCCTGTGAACATTTCTTCTAGAGTATTGAATCCAAGAGAACTATGGGATAATCTATTATGTACATAAACTGTCGTCCTTGATTCTTCAACCCATAGATACATTGGAATATCTTGATCATGTATCATTGTCTTCACTGCTTCCATAATAGTCATGATATTTCTTTCCACGCCACCATTCTATTGAGGATTGTAGGGAGTAGTTAGTTCCCTCTTGATTCCAGCTTCTTTACAAAATGATTCAAAATATTTTGAATTATATTCTCCACCATTCTCTGTCCTGAGCATATTGATTCTTCTTTCTGAATGATTTTGTATCAAGGCCTTGAACTTCTTGATTTTTCCAATTACTTCATCCTTTGTTCTCAAGAAATATATCCATGTCTTTCTTGAATAGTCATCAATAAATGTAACATAATATTCATAACCACTCAAATATGTGGAGGGAATTGGACCACATACATCTTAATAGATTAATTCCAATGTACCTTTAGTCTTTGTCTCTTTGGAAATGAATTCTTGATATTCTTTCATTTTGCACATTCTTTGCAAATTCCTTCATGATCGATCTTCAAATCTGGTAAGCCCGTCACTGCTTTTCTCACATGGGGTAGTGCTTTGTAGTTGATGTGAGCAAGCATCCTATGCCATAATTCACTTGGGCTAGTGGTCTCATCAACAAGGGTTGTTTCTGCATTTCCATTGAGTTTATATAAGCCTCCTTGTTCTTCACAAATGACAATTGCATCTTCAATTGATTTTCCTTTGGGCCACATAAGTACTTGTCCATCTATGAATGCAACCCTATATCGTTTCTTATCTAATGGTGAGATAGAAAGTATATCATTTCTTGTCTAATGGTGAGATAGAAAGTATATCATTTCTTATCTAATGGTGAGATAGAAAGTAAGTTCTTCTTCAAACCTGGTACATATAAGACTTCCTTCATCTTCATAGGGATTCTAGAATCAAGCTTGTAGCTTGCTTCGCCAATTCCTTTAACAGGGTATTGATAGCCATCTCCTAAGGATACCTTCTGAGGAGAGTTCTTCTCTTCAATTTTTGACAGAGTTTTATTTTGTCTCGCCATGTGCTTTGAAGCACCACTATCAATAAGACATGTATCTTCTCCAGGTGTCATGGACCCAGAGAGTGCAGAGAATAATACATACTCTTCTGCATCTTCTTCTTTTGCTTGTTTTCTTCGAAGTCCTTCTTCCTCTTCCTCTTCATCTTCATCTTCATCTAGGTGTGCATGATGTCTTTTGTTGTTGTTCCTCTTATTATATTCTTCTTTCTTCAATGGACAATTTATGGCAATGTGTCCTAGCTTGTCACAATTGAAACATTGAAAGTTGGAGTAGTTTCTTCTTGGATTGTTTCCTCTTGTCCTTTGGAACTTCTTGGGAGGTTGAGACTCCTTGTGAATTTCCTTCTTGAATTTATATTGAATTCTTCCTCTCTTGTTATGGGTGGCTATGGATTGATCATCTTCTTTAAGTTTATCTTCTATATTGGCTACTCTAGCCTCCTCTTCCCATACAATGTCAAATTTCATGCTTTCCTTTCTAGCGCACATAGTATGGATGAATGGATCCCAAGGTCTAGTGATACCATTAACAGAAGTTATAAATATCTCATCTTCATCAAGGGAATATCCAATGGCTTCTAGTTGCTCCTTGAACTGGGATACCCTTGTGAAGTAGTCTTGGATGGATTCTCATTGGTACATCTTGGTACTCTTCAATTGAGTTCTCAAATTCATCTTTCTATTGATGTTCCTTCCTTCATAAATTTTGTCTATGGAATCATTCTCCTTCGGGGTCTCCTTGGATGACACTTGAGGAATCAAGTGGTCTTTGATAGAATCAACATTGATCATCCTTGCCCTAATCAGGTCCTTCTTGTGCTTCTCCTTAGCTTCATCCTCTTCAAGTTCTGCAACTTATTCCTTACTGTATTTGGGAAGATTATTCTCTCTAAGAATAAGGCCAATTCTATATTTTCACGCTAAGAAATTCTCTATGCCTTCTAGATTATCTTCAAGCTTAGTGCTTGGGGCCATCTTATCTAGGAGGTCACCAAAAAATGAAAATTGTCAAAATGCAAAACTAACCTTACCAAGAGATGCACTTAACTAATGCAAATTGACTGGTACACTTGGTTTCTAGAGATTCCAAATTTTCACCTCTCAAAATTGACTTGCCAGATTATAATCTGCAATTTCTGCAGTTTTCTGGTCCAAATTCAAACTAGGGCTTGACTATCCCAGAGATCTACCCACTCAAAAAAATTAGATCTAGGGCTCAATAGATGCACCCTATGGAGGCACAAATCTCTATGTTATTGGATTTCCAAAATTTCAACTTTGACATAAACCCTAATTTCTTGTTGGAGGGAGAAGAGAGAGAGATTTTCACCTTGTGAAATCTGCCCTATTAAGGCTAGCACTGATGCCATGTGAAGATTCAATATGCTAAGATATATAATATTAGTATTCAATTCAATTTCACAACAATAGCATATGCATGATCACTGAAAGAAACACAATCACAAGATAGACACGGATTTTTCCTAGGAAACCCTCTAGGAGAAGAAAACACGACAAAACTTCCTCAATATAGATGATCAAAAGTATAAGGAAAAAAAATCAAACAGGTGCTCCTTCTCCTTGTAGATCTCTCTCTCTCTCTCTCTCTCTCTCTCTCTCTCTCTCTCTCTCTCTCTCTCTNGGAGCACATCACTCATATTTATCATTTATCTTCCACTTAGCTTTTCCCTAACTAGGTCGGCCCCAACAAACTTAACTGGTCATACTTACCTAGGAAGACTCAAAGAAATATAATATTACTTTCTGGAGGGTTCTATCGACCTGACTTACAAGGGAGGTTTTACCTCATGATTCTATGATGAGCAAATACAATAATAACATCCCAACGGAGAAATAAAACGTCTCCGAATAAATTACAATAGAATATTCTTCGAAGTTACAATATTTTAGCAAATATGTCCCATGGAAAGCAACTCCCTGATAGATTTATTGATCTTGTCTTTGAATTTGTTTGGATGTCTACAAGGGGTGGTGATAAATAGATTATATCCCTCCTCCAATACTATAGTGTGCTTAAATCCCATCTATGGTGGTCTCCCTAGAGGAATCTATTCAAACACCCTATCATGCTTCCCCAATAAACCCTGTATGTCTATATGGCACTGTTGGTTTTCATGAGAAGTATTTTGAGTCATTATTAAGCACTCTATCGCATAAGCTACATCCTCAAGTTTGAATAGTGCCTCCATTCGCTTGGATGAGACAACTCTTGGGGCCTCATTGGACATGCCTCGTAGAGCTATCCTTGTCCTATTAGGAGCATTGAACCCCATCTCCAAGGTTCAATAATTTGTCATTATGGGTCCCAAAATATAGATCCACTGAATTCCTAAGACCTTATTGGTCGCTTCTAAATCAACTACATGGAATTCATCCATCAAACTATAGTTTCCCATTGTCATCGTTAATTGCAAAACCCTTAAGAAATAAGGCATCACTTGCCCACTGGCTACCTCCACAACAAATCCCTCGAACTACTTAGAGGGGATGTCTCTCCTGGATACTAATGATAAATCTATGAAGTTATGGGTTTCCCCACTAGCTGTCGAGGTTGTGACCCACTACCATTGTATAAATCATCTAAACCTAAAGGTATTGAACCCGGGGTGGATGATAAGGTAGGAATCGTCCCAACCTATGGTTTTTCCTGTGGTGGCTTGATATGTGGTCATTTTTTTGTGTGGCCTCTGCGCTTATGGCCAATCCTCTATCACACTATCATGCACCTACTCATAATATCATCATCTTCCTCATCGGTGTCTAAATATACCTCTATGAGGTGAACCTTTCCTTTTTCCCATGCATTTATGCCCTGGTTCCTAAGGTTCTTTGTAACTTAAACATAGATTCTTCCTCCTCAACTCGTTTCAAGTCTCCTTTTCCATCCTGTTCTTCATGGCTCTTCCCTTCTAGAAGGACTTCTTGTCATTTCCTTTATAGGGAATGAAAGGTTTGGACATAAATTTTCTCTTTTGTGTACCCTCCATGTCCTACACTTGAGTAATAGCATCCTATAGGGTCACGGGCTTGAAGGATTTGACCAAACCACACAGTGGTTCAAACAATCCCTTTGTGAACAACATAATAATGTGGGTCTCTAAAATATTGGTCACCATAACAACTAGTATCTGAAACTCTGCGATATAAGCATATGTCATACCTGACTATTGGACCTGTTCTAACTCCCTAAAGTGAAACTGCAGATCCTTCATGTCAAATTTGTCCATCATCCGTTCGGTGAAGTCCATGTAGGATGTGATGTTGGCTCCTAAGGTGACTAGACCAGGGTACCACCACTATTCTGCTTCCCCCTCCAAGTGCAAGGTGGCATGTTTGATGGCATGTGCCTCCTTCATGGGATTGAGCTCGAAGTATGTATCCAACTTCTAAACCCATGATCTCACTATTCATTTATTGGACCCAACAAAGGATGGAATAGTTTGCTTTCCAACCTTCCACTGTAGATCAAAATTTGGTTGTCCCTTTTTGAAGTCTTGGGGTATGCTCCTATACTTGACATTGTAGAACTATTGAAAAGTCATGAAACTCATCACCCAAGTCCCTATACTCTACCAAGTTGTCTGTAAAACTATCACTTGGCACCAGTTGCCTCGGTTGTCCAATGGATCCTCATCCGTGAACTAGGGAAAGAGGGATCAAGGTATCACTACACTAGATGCTCATGTGTTTAGTTGAATGGGAATATTGGTGTTGCTTCTATCAGCATGGTTCCCATTTCGTCCATTGGTTCCCCTGGTATCATTGTTATTTCCTTTATGATGGTTGTCTCGATTGTTCATGATTAATTGAGTCATTAGGATAACTAAATTCTATTGTACCCTAGACAAATCACTCATTATATGCATGGTTCTATCAGTATGTGGTTCCTCTCTATTGGGGTCACTTATGTTGTCACCTAATGGTTCATTCATGTTTCCCCCAATGGATCAGTTATGTCCCCCATTTCTTCTTCTCCCTTAGTGTCTAGTTTCTCTTCTTCTTCCAACCACTCTTCGTCCTTAGAATCAAATTGTCCTTCCCTAAACATTGATAGAAAATTATTGTAAGCACTCCCCTCTGTCTTCTCAAATAGGTGATTGGTTCACTATTCTCCAGATTCATGAAATGACATGGACACACATGATGGAAAAATCAAGGCTCTGATACCGCTGTAATGTTCCTATACCAACTAAACCAAGATTTTTTTTCCACCCTTTGATAGTTTACTTGTTGATCTAGATTTTATGTAAGTGAGATGGTTGTGTGTGTACTGTAAATTTAGGAGTGTTTGGTATTTTTCGTTATTTATATGATTATTGTTGTAGCGTCTTTTCCATAACCTTGATTTTGATTTTATGCATATGATTACATTTATTGAGTTCTCATTCAATGTCCATAACTCATTTCATGAAACAAAAAATCCATTCATGTACCTTACAGCAATGGAAAAAAAACCAAAGAAGATACTCCAATTTAATGATGTAAAAGATAACAAGGACAACAAGAGTAAAATTCAGAATATAGGTGCTCTCCTGGTTTGATATATGGGGAGTAATAAGTAAGCACATCTTTCCACAGATGTTGAATTAAGTGGTTCTCATGTACAGAAAGATTGGTACAATTGATGATTGATAGTGATGAAGATAGGAGCTCAAATCAATGATTTATTCACCAACAGACTTGTATCGTTAACTTACAACCACCATTAACCATAAAATTAGTCCCAAAGTGTCACCAAAAATATTGTGTATTTACTTGAAACCGCCTTGTAGGTTGTAGCACTTTAAAATATCACTATATATCCCACAAGAGATCAGGAGAGGAGAATCAAGATAAAGAGTATAAAATGACCTCATGTAGGTGACAACTCACTAAACATGTTTTCATAGTCTGGTGCACCCTTCTCCTCATTGTGTACATTCCTGGTTATTACACAATAACATTGTTTACTTCTACTACTTCAAGTATGGGCATGAATATACTCTAGAACGAGGCATGTAATAGAGAAAATGTGATGGAAAACACAACTTTTCACCTCCTACTATAGTAGGATGCCACTAAAGTGAACCCTCCTCTTGAGTATTTGAAATGCAAGTGTGCCCTCCCATTAGACACCAACAAATGCACCCTTTATAGAATAGAATTGGCTCTTCCTGTATAGACTGAGTTTCCTCTTCCACTATTGCACCCTACCTCACAAAAGCATTGGAAACCCCATCATAAACTTAGATATGAGATGAATACTAAAAGGTAAATTATGACAATGACGCACAAGTGAGAAATTAGAGTCATTCCTCCTTCCAATATCTACGGAAGGTTTGTCTCACCACCAAAACTATCTTCTCCCTGAGAGTTTTGTCCAAGAGAAATCCAAAGGTCAAGAGCTCTCAACTTTTGAAAATGCAAATGACAAGAATGAATGAGAATGAGCTCTCATTCCCTTTTTATATTTTCTCATTTTCCCCTTTGTGAATTTTCGACTTCCCTTAACCGTTTCTCACTTTTAAATATTATAAAGTGACTTTAGTGAGAAAATGTAACGAACATAAATAAGATAATAATTAAATAATTAATAGTTAGGTTAATTAAATCATTATGAAAGGAGGTGTCTCATCAACATCAAGTGTCCAAGCTATATTTAAGGGCAAGACATCATTGTAATCTCATCACCTAATACATTATTATATTTTATCATTCAAAATGATAGTCGAATTCGACTAGTAACACTCCAACCAGATATGGTTGCTCCATTTGGTATCAGAGTGGTTTCGCTCCTCGGGTGAACTCATATTCGGCTCCTCCCATCTTTGAGCTCGATTTTGGCGCATCTCAACCACACATCACATTATTCCGCTACTCCATTTCACGGCCTATCACTCCTCACATCGTTTCTCCTTCCATTTCTCCTTCCACACTTGCCATCACACGCAGCCACCGTCTCCACTTCCTGCGCGCTCCACCACCACCCGCTGCCACTCCACTGATCCACTTCCTCTCCACCCACGCTGCCTGCACCTCTTCTTTCTACCCACGCCCTCCTCCAGCTACGCGATGCCTTCCACCCTTGCAGCACCCTCGCTGTACCTCCACGCTCCAGCACTAGCGCTCAATTCCTCCCCACGAGTCGGCTCCTGCTCCGTGCTACTCCCTCCTCCTACAACCGCCTTCCACTACCACTATCGCCTTCTCCACTGCACCACTGCCTTCTCCACCTCACCACCGCCCCCATCTGCTCTACTGTTCTGCGTCTCAACGCATTCCCTCCCGCGTTCTCTGTGCACTCCCTCCGTGTTCTCTGCTCTGCGCGTTCCCTAAACACTCGTCCTCCACCACCCCTCATGCTGCTCCATCCCTCAGCACTCGCCGCCACCGCCCGCCACTTTTCCCTTCATCCATGCTCTGCGCGCCCATCCTCAATGTCTACTCTTCTGCACCGCGTCGTTTTTCCCACCTGCTCCCTTCCCCAACAACCGCCTCCTCACAGCGGCATCACCTCACATGTCGTCGCTAAACCTGCAAAACAAAACAAAAAACAAATTTTAATAAAAATAAAATATTATATATAATAATATATTATTATTATTACATTATAATATTTATTTAAAAAATACTATATACAAAATATTATATAGTTTATAAAAGAAAAAGAAAAGAAAAAAACAATAATAATATTAATTTATTAATTAATATTTAATATTATTAAAAAAAAAGAACAATAGCTTTGAAGTACACACCTCCGCATACAAGGTCCAAGACCATGGAGTTACTAAAAGAGAAAATTGAAAAAATGGAGAAGGATATGAAGTCCCTTGTCGTTAACCAAAAAAACTTGAAAGAAGAGATGTTGAATAGCAATACAATACTCAAGGATGAGCTTGTTTTGGTACTATAAAGAAGGTTGGATGAAAAAATTGACATCCTGAACGAAAAACAAAAAGACTTGGATGCCAAAATGAGTACCATGACTCAAAACATAAACACCTTAACACAGAATATGAGCACCATGATGTAGAACCATAATACATTAATCGAGGTCTTACAAAGACTAATGCCTAATACAGACCAAGTCAATATTCCAGACATGCTAGAGGCATCACTTCATATTTCCACACAGCAAGCACTTACCAAGAATCAAGAAGAATTGCAAAAATAAATAAATATTAGCAATGTGATGGTTAAGCAAGAGATAGAAACAAAATTACTGCCAAATATGGAGGCACGATTAAACAACAAAATAGATGCTATCAGTAAGATAGTAGAGAATAAAAAGGCTAAAAATCAACGCCAACAACGAAGGAGTTCAAATATATCACTTGCATCGTCCAGTAGTTTCGAGCCACCATCAAACCGTAAGGCAAAAGGAAATCAATATCGTCTTTACATAGTGTACCCACCTAAGGAAAAAATAGAGTTGTCGAAATACGAAGGGAGTGAAGACCAATGCGTTGCTTGGCTAAACAAAGCAGAAGGATGGTTCAACATTTACAATATTCAATCTTACGAGAAAAATGTGAAATATGTGTTAATGCATGTGGAAGGGTACGCCTATAATTGGTACTTATGGTGGAGAAAAGACAATTTTACCTACACCTGGAACTTGTTCAAAAATGATTTTTTTAATAGGTTTCAAGGAATCAAAGAAGATGATTTATTCAATAAACTAACCAGATTACAACAGGTTGGAAGCGTTGAGGAATTCACACATCAGTGGGAATCCTTATCGAAACGAATAAGCGTTGAGGAATTCACACATCGGTGGGAATCCTTATCGACACGAGTATTTGGGTTGTCTGACAAGCAAACACTCGAAACCTATCTTAAACCATACCTCCAAAAAGAGTTAAAGTTACATGATATACCTAATGTAGAAGTAGCAAGACATAAAGCCAAAGTCGTATAACGCAAATTGGAAGGACTAAGAACAAGAGGTGATAACCATTATCGACAAGAAAAAGAGACACAATGTAGGTACTGTGAAGATACTTGGTCACCCAACCATCAATGTCATAAACCTCAATCATATGCCTATGAAATGGAAAATAGGTCGAAGTCATCTAACAGTTACTCTGATAATAGAAAAAAGAAGAAAAATATATGTCGTCGATGCGGTGAGGACTGGACCCCTCGTCATCAATGTAGGAACAATCAGACAATATAGTGCAAAATCATCAGTGGAAAGGAAGTGCAAGTCTCTACACAAGAGACCTCGTCCGATTCTAATACCAACACCAAATCAAAATGAAGAACGACATTAGGAAAATACTCAAGCTTTGAGGACAAAGCTTCCTTAAAGGGAGTGGTAATGTAACAAACATAAATAAGATAATAATTAAATAATGAATAGTTAGGTTAATTAAGTCATTATGAAAGGATGCATCTCCTCAACATCAAGTGTCCAAGCCATATTTAAGGCCAAGACATCATTATAATCTCATCATCTAATACATTATTATATTTTATCATTCAAAATGATAGTCGGATTCGACTAGTAACACTCCAACCGGATACAATTGCTCCAGAAAATGACCATTTTTGTCTTTTAATTTCAGTTTGGACCCCTTTACACTTTTTCTGTCACTTTTTAATCTAAAATGACTTTTATAAAGTCACTCTATGAACTAATTATTAATGTCACTTTATACAGTGCTTTTATCGTAGGTGAAATAAAAATAATTAATTAATTCTTTGCTTCATTGAATATAGCCTACAGGATCTGGATAGACAGATAAGTCGTCCCCATGGTGGTCATCTAGAAAGGGACATGACAATAATCAAGTCGTTGTCTCTTGCTTCACGTAAATTCACAAAGGGAATAAGGCCTCATTCCATCTCCAAATTTTATGTTTTGATATCAACAAAAGAAACAATAGAAAGTAATTACCATCGCCATTAGCAATGCCATAGCCAAAAACGTCATTTCCACTTGCAAAGTGTTGAAAAAATATGAAAAAGTAAGCAGATGCGCATACCCCAAAAGACTAATTGTGATACATTAATGTTTTGATGAAGTTGTTTTAATATTAATTTGAATGCAAGTACATTTGAGGAACAACAATAATCACATTGCCATTATCATGGACAACAATAGAATATATGCAACCCAAAGCCCATCGCCAAATGGAAAAGATGGGTGGCCATGAAGTGCGTAGCCATCGATGAAATTAATGGTCTTGAATAATCAATTACAACAGAGTATATTGAGCACCATAAGTACACTACAAATGAGTTTAACATTAACATTGGCATTTAATTATTATCCCTTGAGGTAGGCCTTTATATTCTTCTAGCTATATTCTATTAACAAAATTAATTTTAGTGTTTTTTTCTTTATAAACTTCATACATATCATTTGGATTAGGCTTAGACAGAATATAGTGATGAAAGCCTTATACATCTATTGTGACAAAGAAGATGATGTTATTATGAATTATTTCTAATTTTGAAATATAAATTATTTTTAGATTGAAATTGAGATTTGTTTCCATGTAATAAATTTGTTCCCATTTAGTTTAACTTACAATATGTATTTCCATGAATAAAAGATTACAAGAGTTATCCAACAAGTTTCATCATGTGAACTTATCAATGTTTTAAACCTTTTGTTATGTTGTAATCACAATTGCAGTCAAACATCAAACAACCGGAGTGTTTGCAATCTTTATTTGTAGTTCACACCTCAAGAAAAAACTGAAAAGGAAAAAGATGTTACAAATATTAAATTGTGTATTGCTTACTTTGATGGTATTACCTAGACATGAACTTGTATATGGAGTTATGAAATTGAACCATGGTGATGCATGAGCATCCTTCTAATAGGTCAAACTTGTCATGGACCTCTAGAAGGTCTTACAAATTTACTAAAGGGACTGGGTTCCTTTAATGGAAATTTGTATGTAAATGGTAAACAACTCTAAGAATAAGCTAACTAGAGGAATATGGATTCCTCATTGCTGCATAATAATGAAAACTTCTAGAAGGATAGGGTTTTTTTATGAAGAAAGGGATTTGTCTCCCTAATCACCATGTGATTTTCTATTTTGAGCATAAGTTAGAGAAGTTAGAGATTTGAGGGATAATTAGAATTTATTGGGAACTTTTTAAATATGGGAGATACAAACTTATCTAATAAGGTTCAAGGACCATCATCTTCCTTTTCTGTATAAACAAACTTGGTCTAGTTTTCATGAAAATGAGAACATATAGTTAGAAAAGTAAATAGGAGTGTGTTTGGATCGAGAGTAGTGAGGTGATATACAACCTGGTATGGGGGATATGTTGTAATGTTACGTTATGGAGAGATGTTGTCACATTGTAAAGTAACAAGTACTCTTACCAAAAATAAATAAAAAATGATGTTAAAATAAAAAATTAAAACCAATAAAAAATAATTATCCATGTCTACTCATAAAATTACTAAAACAAAAAATAAAACCAACATAGATCCATCTTAAACCAATATTTATCAAGCATTGAGAGATTTGATCCCTTTGGGCGCTTGATAAATTTGTGTTAAAGATGGATCTATGCTAATTTTATTAAACCCTTGTTGCATAGTCCTCAACCGCATCTCAATCTTGGAACTTATGATTCATGGTTAAGTTTAATGGATTATTAGTTTCGTGATAAACAATTCTGATAATTTGAGATAATCGCTCCTCGTTTGATCTCTTTCATTTTTACTATTGTTGTTATTAAATAATCAATAAAACAAATAGTATTGCAATTGCTTAAGAGCTAAAAGCGATGAGGCACGATAACTCTGCATATTAGATTGAAATTGATCTGCATTTTTGCTTTATTATGAAATAATCCACCAATATGTTCAATGATTATTCCTCTCTCTATATATACACATTTCCAATCAATTCCAACAAAAAACAATGACCTACAAAATTATTTGTAAACAATAGACAGACTGCAGCATAAAACTTTAAAATCAAAATGTTACTATATAATCATAACCCATGGAAAATATTAATTGCCATTTAACTATCCAAAAGCCTCCGTTCACTATTTTCATTTATAAAATATTAAAATTATTGGTAAACAATATCATGTAACTTAAAACTTTAAAATATGAAAATCTTAAATACCATTTAATAATTTAATAATCCATAAGCCTTCGTTTACTATGACATTTGTTGGAGTGGTGAATACTAGGGAAAGGCAGTGTGTAACAAATAGATGAAGTGCTTAGAAGGTACCCTTTCGAATCTAATAAGTCCCCTTTGTTTCAAAACTTCATAATTTGCATTTTCTTTGACTTTCATTTGATTTCAGATATGCCACTTTCACTTTCACTTTGCATTTCTTTGGATATATCATTTTAGTGCACTTTGCATTTCCATTCCTTTAGTTAGATAGCATCCAAAGTTACCAACCCTTGGTAGCCTTATAAGCCCTAGACCATGATACAACCTTAGATCTGTTTCCAACAAGCATCCATAGTCTCGACGGAGTTGCCACAATAATTCCTTTCTACAGGAAAGTAGGTGTTACATCAAACAAAGGATGTGTACCTACTCCCTTTGACACTAACTAACTTCAAGGATGGGGAACTTGCTTTGGTTCTAGGGGATACAATTCTTGTGACATAATCATACCTAACCGCACTCATTCATCTTAGGTGCAAGACGAGAAAGATCAATATGACTATAGATAGAGCCACACACTTTAGAGTCGAGACATAGGAAAACATAAAGGCCATCCAAACATAGAGGTCACAAAGGGAAAGGTCCGTAGGTCGATCGACCATGTCCAAGTCAAGGGATTAAAAGCAAGGTCCATGAGATGGATAATGTGGAAAAGGCCAATCATGAAACTAAGAGTAAGGGAACTTATCTAAACATTGTATTCCCAATTAACTCAAGTCTAGCATGTATATGAAACTATCAACTAATGCACCTACATCACTTAGAGTACATGTCCTACTAGCAACCAAATGAGAAAAAATGATCACTAATGACACAACAAGGTCTAGCATAGTTAGGAAAGCAATAAAAATTATGAACACCATCAAATAAAACCTTTTCCATATACCTGCTCAGAATATGCAACTGCAACTGCAATCCATCTATACAAACATTGCTATCTCTACATGGCAAGGAAAGTGTAAATCCAACTAATTGCTTTACTCCAATGAACCAAGATTTGAACATGTGTGGAAAGGGAAGTCATGAAGATGTATTGAAATGAAAAAGGTGGTGCCACAACCGCTACCCTTGAATAATCCAACTGAACATATATATATCATCCACCCGTGATGTAATCTAAAAAACATCTACCTAAGTGTAAGAACTAGGCTCATGACTGACAATTCGATCCACACAAATAAGTAGTAGCTCCCATCTATAAAGTATGTGATAACATATGGCTCCAACTGGGACAAGTGCTTTAGAGCACTTGAGAACCTCAACAAATTTGGTTTGCAACAACTCTCTATGCATCCAAATCTCTGTCGCTTCTACATCTATGCTCTGTAATAACCAAATGCTTGTTCCTGCATCACACAAACAATATACCAACCTCATAGATCAGACATTGGTAGCCTGCATATATGTGTGTGTGTGTGTGTGTTTGAAAAAGAAATAATAATTTTGAAATGAATATATAACTAATCAAATGAAATGAAATGCTAACATACAATTGTAATGAAAATGGTAGCACACACACAAGGAACTAAGGAACTCAAAATGCAAAATATGACAAAAAGATAACTAATGTTTGGGGTCAAACTTATTCGTCCTACCTAACCTAAACTAGCCAGTCAAATAAGTGCTAAGTAAAATCATAAACCCAATGTAGCCACTCATTGAAAATATTAATCACTCTTCCTTTATGATTTTGAATAGAACAAGTTAAGGATGCATTAGAAGTTGAGGAATTTAAAATTAACATCATTCTTACTTGTGCAAAATTCGAGAAAAGACAAAAAAAATATAAGATGAAATCATGCCAATATTGAGACTGATCTTTACAAATTTCTTACATCCAAACTTTAGTGAGACTATCTACATCAATGGTCCAAGATGGTTATGAGTCCACTAGAGGGAAGAGAACAAGGGGCCTATGGGAAAGTAAATCCTCTTTTTACCAAGTGTCAACCTCAAAACTCATCCATTTTTGTCATGTGCCTTAAATGAATCATTTAGGTCCTTTTGACTTATTAAATCAAATCATTTAATGCATATGTGGAGTTGGTGGAAAAGTATTCTCATGTAGTTATGGAAGCACGAGATGAATATACTTTTATGACAAATGTAAGAGTATTTCCTTATATGGCCAAAAATAACGTCAATTGTCTTTTACCAATCCTCTCATCTCTAGGCAGCGGAAGAAAGGGACAATAAGAGAAAAAACAAGAAAGATATGGGTCAAGCATTTGAGTAGCAAAAAACTATTCTAGAATTGTGAAAATGAGACTCAATTAGAGGTATAAAATGGGTCTCCTGAAGAAAATAATAAAATAATAGTTACAATAATAATAAAATATTTATTAATTTTGGAGGAAGAAATAAAAAAACTATTTTTTTTTCACATTTTCAACATATCTCCCTGTGTTTTTACTCAAATTTCGAACGAGAGAATTCATTGGATGTGGAATTGAATTTCGCATCCAACACGTACCCACACGCCATAATTTTGACGGACCTTGCTGCCCCAAAAAAAAGAAATACCTAAAAAAACGTGATGATGACATCATCATTACGTACTCCAACAAAGTCTGTCAAAAGTATGATGTGTGGATACTCATTGGATGTGGAATTTAATTCTGCATCCAACGAGTTCTCTCGCTCGAAATTTGAGTAAAACAAAGGGAGATATGTTGAAAATACAAACAAAAAAATAGTTATTTTATGACAAATACGTCAAGTCAACCATTATATATCACTATTAAGGAAGCCTTATATATATCAGGGTTTAGGATCACATTGATTCCTTGGAGTCACATATTTAGAACTCCACTTCATTATTAGAAGCAGTGTCGAGGTCCCATGTTAACTGAAACTTCTTCACCCTTGAGATGGAAGAGACTCCTCACCCTTACCACCCCAAATCCAAGATTAAACTTTAATACACTGCTTATATATATTGATGGTCTCTTTTGGATCCATTCAAGTTGATTTTGTTGTTGTTAATTGGACTAAAATAATAGAGGTTAAATTTTGAGACATTGATATATTTCTTTATTATCTCTTTCATCAACACAATAATATTGTTGTCCAATGAAATAGCCCTAGTGTTTGTCATTCAATCCACTTCTTTGACCAATGCTCTCTGGATGTGGTAGTATGATACAAAATGGAATCTCCTAACCATACAAGCTACCCTATTACGACGGTGGTCAAATTCCCTATTATGGAAGCTTTACATATAACATGGTTTTGGATCACATTGAATCCTTGTAGTGATATTTAGATATACACTTCATTATTGGAAGTACTCTGGAGGTCCTATGCTAACTCAAACTTTTTTGTCTCAAGATGGAAGAGACTCCTCACCCTTTTCCTGGCCTAAATCCAAGATTGAACATTAATACATTGCTTATATAGATTTATGGTCTCTTTTGGAGCAATTTAAGTTAACTTTGTTGTTGTTAATTGGACTAATATAATAGTGAGGTAAATTTTGAGACATTGATATATTTTCTTTATTATCTCTATAATCAACAAAACAATATTATTGAAAATGAGTTTATATTTGTCCATTATAATATTATTTTAGGCAACTTTTTTTTCAATGTGGTTCATAACCTTGAAGAGGGGTTGCTACGTCCACGTGAAGAATTCTCAAGGTGGCCATCTAAGGGTGATCCGAAGGGGCCTCACCCTGTCAGCTCTCATCACGGAGCCTAACTCGGTGGGGACATCAAGTGAGGTCCTTATATATCTATATATAGCCACCAAAAGATTTGACCATGAAACCTTCTACTTACAACTCACAGCTCTCTATAACCCATAAAACTAATTATTTTAGATAACTTAATAATTAAAACTTTACATTTATAATTAAAAAACATTAAACATTTAATATAATAAATGTAAACAAATGACAAAGATAAATATAATATATAATACACCAAAACAACAAATTTTTTTATGCATTGGATATCTGCTAATAAAACAACAAAAGATTTATGCATTGGAGATATGATACTATAACTTACTCTCACCATAGGTTTAAATAGATGACAAGGATATATGCATTCGAGACATTATACTCTAACCTGCCTGGGAGGATACACTAAGTGCACGTACACATACGAACATGACTATCTCTCACTGTGTTCAGCGAGTCGGACAAAATGGAATTTGTCGTTTTTAAATTTATTTTTGGATGATGATATTTTCTTGAAACCTTTCAATGAATTTTGAAAATGGGTGTCAATGTTAATAGGACTTCCTTTTCAGATTAATACTTTGCCTGATTGTCACTATTAAGGTACAATCGCATTAAATGTTGACAGCGAAGGCATTTTAAACATAGTGAGATACTATATACAGAAGGATAAGTTTAAATATGAGATGATTTTGGCATTAACTCTATGAAGAGGTGTGCTAAACTTTAGAACATTTGCACTTAAAATTTGGTTAGTTTTTTAGTCAAAATCTAGTAGAAATTGTTTAAAGAGTAGTTTTCAGTGAGTGGAATTGCATAAACTGAGTGTTCCAAGGGTGATAAAGGGCCCTGACTCTATTTCTGCAATAAAAAGTGCTGGAAATCTCATTTTCAACAACAAATCATATTACCGGATTCCAACCAAAGTTACCTAAAAAGATACAAATGATCTAGAAATTAACCAACTCCGAAAATGTTGGTAGCGAATGTTTTTTTAAGAGATTGGGAACCACTGTCTCAGTCAGTTTATATAGAATTTTGGGTGTTTTTAATCAATCTTAATTTTGTGCTATATAGAATTTTTGGTTTTTAATCAATCTTAATTTTTTTGCTGTTCAAATTATATTTATAAATATATAAAAATATGTAAAACTTTAAATATTTACTAAATTTAGATTATATAAATTTAAAGATTATTATTATAATACATATATTTTTATATTTATAAATAGATGTGAAAGCTTAAATACTTAGTAAATTTAGATTATATAACTTTAAAGATTATTATTATAAAATATAAATATATCTTAAATCGTACTAAAAAAATTATTATGTCAATAAAGAATGAAATCGTCTAAAGTCTACGTCTGGGCTGGAAAAAGTGAAATCTAGGATTTAAATTGGCGACAAATATTCTACATGCTGTAGAGCATTAAATGCGACGCGGTCACACTGTACTGTCCGCCGTTGGATCTTACTTTGAAAAAGATCCAACACCACCATCGCATTTAATGCTCTAAAGCATGTAGAGTATTTCTCACATTTTTGGATAATTTTTTGCGTTGAGGAAAAAAAAAAGAAAATTCTGTTGGAATTGGTACAATTATCTGCAAAAGATCTGTCGGAATTGCTACAACAACAAGCATGGTGATGGCAGCATTCAATAGGCAGCGTTGTACTAGCCAATTTACTCCCATTAACTGGGGTTGTTGGCTAACGCGAGATTGACTGGTGGGTGACAACAGTCCATCTTGCCAGTCCCACTGTTGAATGATTTTAACTTCTATAGTAAAAGAATGCGTGCCATTCGTTACATTTGTCGATCGTATGCGTACATATGTTATCTTAAACAGTCGCGCCTGAAACATCATTTAAATAAAGGCTTGCAGTTCGATATCTTCTGCCTTTAACTTAAGCTCCCTTTATTATTTCTGTTAAAAACCTTAAAACCTGAGCAATCTGGCACACAGTGCAGAGTATAGTTGTACAGGCCTTTTAAACTATCATCAGCTATGAACGAACAGTTACGGTATGCTCTTGGAGCTTTAGCTCTTGGTCAGCTGGTATCCCTCTGCATTTCGGGGGGCAGCTTTGCGTCTTCCGCATTAGCATATAAAGGTGCGATGGTTCTTTTTTCTTTAGGGTCAGGACTATATCATCCTAGTGCATTTAATTACAAAATACTTTACAAGTTATTGGTATAATTTTAGTTTTGATCGACTTAATTGGAATTACCATTGAGTTCGTTTAAGGTTGTCTTACAGTTCGTCAAAAGTTCCGACATTTTCGTGCCTTGTCAGCTAATAAATTATTCAAATATACATCGAATTTAGAACTAGCAGCTACATAAATTGTAGCAGCTTCTTAAATTCACTCAAAATCAGCTTGGGTTCGAAAACAAATTAATTCAAAAATGTTATCTCAGTAGCTGTTGAAATAAAAACAGTATTGTTGATAGAAATAAAAACAGTTTATATATATTTATATATATATAAACTGTTTTTATTTCTATCAACAGCTACTGAGATAACATTTTTGAATTAATTTGTTTTCATATATATATACTGGGCTAGTTATATAAATCCTATATATATAGAGAAGCCTTGTGTGTTGGGATAGAGTTAGTCTATTAAGTATATATATATAAGTTGAGTGGGCTAGTTCCAGTGGTTGAATGCTTTGAGCTTCATGCAAAAAGTCTTGGGGTTAATCTTGTAGGTTGGTTGCCTCTAGCGCAAGCTTCACTTAATGTCCCGAGTGGCTTAAATATTGTAATCAGCATCAATGGGTTTACATTGGGTACCATTTGTGAAATGTGAGGAAAAAGGAGGCTTTCAGATTAGTTTGGAGATATAGCGATTACATACACTACTGTATAAACCAAAACACAATTCTACCCTCTTGTTACACACTGTGAGAATGGTCATCCAATAGAAAAAATTAGAGACAGTACAAAGTATAAACTTCTAAGTAAATTCCACCTTGGTGTTGTTTCCTAGGTTGTTCCCTTTTCTCGAAGGTATCAATGCTAGGGCATAATGTTGAAGAGCACCTTCTTTTGTAACTCTATGCCTTTGAGCCAATACTCACACTAGAGGGGGGTTTCTGAACTTTGAATATGAACAAGTATCTTGTTCATCACTAGCGGCTCACTGAAAGTCCAACTAGGTGCAGCCTAGTCGGTAACACCTAGTGACTTAGGACATGACCATAGTCTATTTTAATAATGTCTAGTAGGTTTATACATACTCAGTTGGGCTCTAATAAACCCCCAAGGCCTAGAATTCAAAATCGGGCATTTCAGCTTTGGAGGAAGCGGGAGAAAACCTCATCAATTACACTCGGCTATAGGAAAAGCATAATTGTCAAGGGCAAAAAACTCCTTGGAATACCTTAGTTGAAATTCTACGTCTTAGGAGACTGAACCACTCAAAACACCCTACTAGCACATTTTATTACAAACACATTTCAACATGTTAGGAGACTGAACCACTCAAAACACCCTACTAGCACATTTTATACATACACTACTGTATAAACCAAAACACAATTCTACCCTCTTGTTACACACTGTGAGAATGGTCATCCAATAGAAAAAATTAGAGACAGTACAAAGTATAAACTTCTAAGTAAATTCCACCTTGGTGTTGTTTCCTAGGTTGTTCCCTTTTCTCGAAGGTATCAATGCTAAGGCATAATGTTGAAGAGCACCTTCTTTTGTAACTCTATGCCTTCGAGCCAGTACTCACACTAGAGGGGGGTTTCTGAACTCTGAATATGAACAAGTATCTTGTTCATCACTAGCGGCTCACTGAAAGTCCAACTAGGTGCAGCCTATTCGGTAACACCTAGTGACTTAGGACATGACCATAGTCTATTTTAATAATGTCTAGTAGGTTTATACATACTCAGTTGGGCTCTAATAAACCCCCAAGGCCTAGAATTCAAAATTGGGCATTCTAGCTTTGGAGGAAGCGGGAGAAAACCTCGTCAATTACACTCGGCTATAGGAAAAGCATAATTGTCAAAGGCAAAAAACTCTCTGGAATACCTTAGTTGAAATTCTACGTCTTAGGAGACTGAACCACTCAAAACACCCTACTAGCACATTTTATTACAAACCCCGTGGGGCCATGGTCATAATTATTCAAAACAAAAACTGACTAGCCAAAACTGGCTAGGCACAAAGGTGGATCATCTGATACACTGGAAACAAACATTTATCCATTAGAGGAAATTTGGGGTCTAAAATGGGCCTTATAAGAAAACGCGCCAAAAATAAATTTTGTGAGTTGGAATTCAAGAACCAATGGAATTTCAATAAAATGAGTCAACTATAATGGTTGAATTGACATATTTGTCATAAAAGAAAACTACTTTTTTTGTTTGTATTTTCGACATATCTCTCTGTGTTTTTACTCAAATTTCAATCGGGAGAGCTCGTTGGATGCAGAATTTAATTATACATCCAACGAGTACCCACACTGCATACTTTTGACGGACCCCGCTATCCCAAAAACAAGAAACACCTGAAAAAACGTGATGATGACATCATCATCACGTTTTTTCAGGTGTTTCTTGTTTTTG
>LPNX011101653.1:227392-240149 GCA_001517045.1 Pseudotsuga menziesii
AAAGGGAGATACGTAAAAATACGAACAAAAAAAGTACAAAATTAATAACTATTATTTTATTATTTTCCTTAGGAGGCCCATTTTAAACCTCAAATTTCCTCTAATTCATGTTTGTCAAATGCCGGCTCCTCAACTAATCCAACTATGGTACAAATAAGTTGGCAACACATTCATAAAAACAAACTGTTGTCCGCTGATTGCACACCAGCAGCAGAAATCTTCTGAAAGCAGTCTCCTCACTTGAGAAAGTGGGAGAGGTGTGACCTTGGGGGCAAGCACAGAGCCAGGTACTGTCGCCTACTCCTAGCTCCTCTGTTTAGGCTAACTCCTAACGAAGCCAAGGGGGGTGGTCCCTAACAAAGAGTTTCTAAGGCTCAATGTGTTTAAGTAAGTTTTATGAAAGTGATACGGATGGGTGTTGTTTAGGAGTTTGTTATGATGAATAAAGATTACAATTCTATCAACTGAAAAATAAATATAAGACAAAAAACAATCCATGTTGCTATCACCAGATTAAAAGATGAACAATATAACGAGAGCTTGTGAAATAAACTAGCATTCACAGATAAAGATCTTGTTTGAGAAAAACCAAAGGACAAATGGCCCAGATTAAATAATGATGCATGAAAAACAAACTAATGCGTTATGAAGTCAAACGTCTGAGATGCTTGAAAATATTGAAAGTACAAGTCTCATAATAGTGCTAGTGAATGTGTTTTGCGATTGCTCTTGGTTTATTTTAAAGATTTTTAATGGTCTTGTTTATTATGGCTTGTCAAAGGTATCAAAAACCAACCGGGAAAGCGTTCGAATTTATTTCGTTCTAGACATGTCAGCCCGTCTAGTATCCCAGACTGGTATCCGGTGGATTGACCAGCTAGCCGGGACTATAAGACAACGGGGAGTTCCGGCGCCCTTACTGAGAATGACTTTGAATACTCTCCACAACGCCGGTGCGTTGGTTATGGGGAAAATTTTTATTATGTTATTACTTGAGAGATTATCAAATTTGCTAACCGTTCTGAGTACGAGCCCAACTATGAAAGTCGGCAAAGCATACTAGGTGAGGAATAGCAACGAAGTAAATTAAGGGGAAGATGTGAGTTGCAAGTTTTGTTAGAAAACAATCAAACCCTCCAACAGAGAGCGCTCTTGACTTTGTCATATGACAAAAGTTCAAGAGTCTTAGCTACTCTATATGCCTAAATGCAAGGATGATGCAAAACTAGTATGCTCTCCGACAGAGAGTGCTCTTGACTTGGATCTCAGCGAGTTTAAGAGACTTAGAATTAAGTTAACAAATTAAAAAAAAACAAAAAAATGCATGAAATAAATGATAACCACAAACCCTCTTAATTCTTTTTACTTTTTGCAAATTTATATCAAAAGAAAACAAATTCTAAGGTAAAGCTAAGTAAAGAAACAAGAAACTTTTTCTTTTTAAACTTTTATGAAAGCAAAACTTTTCAAAAATGAAACTATCTTTCCCTATTCTATTCTAAACATTTATTCTACAAGCATGCAAACATGAAAAATGGACAATACAAGCTTCCCCCAAATGGGGGAAGAGGGGTGTGGGAGCCTTTATCCCACTTGCTTTTTATTAACTTTTTACAATACTTTTTTGATGTCTTTGCCTCTTCTTGAATGAGCAAGGTGAGAAAGGGAAAGAGAGAAGAGGGAGGTGTTTTTGTCTTTTTCGCTCTTTGCTTGCTTTTTTGCTTGCTGTAGCCTTTGGGCTCTTCTTGACTTCCCTGAAAACAAGAGCTTTGAACATTGAACTGTTATATGTTAGTCAAAAAACAAAATAAAAAAAATCTATAAACTAAGTCTACCATGAAATAATATATCCAAGGCATGGCTACGAATTAGTTTCAAAGGAAGATGACGTGAATATGAAAGCACCCACGCTGGCATAGCTCATGAGGTGGTTGTGCTGGCATATATGTGGTCCCCTGTCCACATGAATTATATTATAAGTTAAACCACATTGTATTACATGCAAGTTGGAAGCGATTATGGTGGAGGTTTTGGGTGACGTCAAATCTTGGAGATCACGCCAATGCTGCCATACGGTTCGTGAAGGAGATGGAGCTGGCGTGGGTGAAGGAAGCCGATTTGTTTTTGGTGGGGGATTGATGGGGTGTGTTGACAGTTCAAACTCAGTTCCTCTCTACTTCAGCGAGGTTCGGTTCAGTTTAGCTCCTCTTCAACTTAGTTAACTTCGGGTTGTTCTTGAGTTCATTAATGCCCCCCCTGGGGATTCATTTTTTGTATAAGTAGAGGCTCTTTTGAGCTCTACAGGATGGAACTTTTGTGGTAGAGTTACTCTGAGAAAATTGTATCAAGCATTTGCTTTGAACATTGAACTGTTATATGTTAGTCAAAAAACAAAATAAAAAAAAAATCTATAAACTAACTCAATTATTTCATGCATGTATAAGTCTGGATAAATCGTCCTTTCTGTACAATAATATAGAAGATGATACGTTCCAGGACATTGATAGGGTCCTTCCATATTAGATGGAGCCTATTGTATCGGGGTTTAAATATCTTGGTTATTTCTTGAAACCATTGGGATACAGGGTAAGTGATTGGAATTGGTTGGTTCAGAAATTTGAGAAAAGGATTCGTCATTGGACCCATAAGTTACTCTCTCTGGGAGGCCGTTTAATATTGGTTCAAGCTATGCTCTCCAGTATTCCGGTGTATTGGTTGGGATTAGCGCCCATCCCAGGGTCCATACTACATAAGCTTAGAAGCATAATGTTTTCTTTTTTATGGGGCTCAACTGGCAATAACCGTAAGTATCATCTGATTAATTGGCAGAGTCTCTCGTGGCCAAAAGAGAACGAGGGTTGGGGTATTAAAAATCTGCACTGGTTTAGCACTTCTCTGTGTCTTAAGAACCTATGGATGGTACTGATGAACAATGGTCTTTGGAATCGGGTTCTTACCAGCAAATATTTAAAAGATCTCTCGGTGGTAGCTTGGCTTAGAAGGAAAAATTTCGGCTCACGAGGGGTCTCTATCATCTGGAAGGGATTTCTTCAGACTCTTCCTTGGCTAGGTTGTAATCTTGCATGGCAGGTGGGGAATGGTACAGATGTACTTATCGGTATTGATCTTGTCATTGGTGTCCCCTCTTCCAGCTCGTTCCCGGATGGGTTAAGAACCTTCCTTGAGGATTTGAATATCACTGCCCTTTCACAGGCTTGCAATACTTTACCTGACTCTCAACAATACTGGTACTTGGCTGAGGTATTATGTATTGATGGTGCTTGGAAAGATGCTTGGGATGCATTTACGCGGGGTCTGGAACTCTGTGGCATTCGTCTCTCTTCTCAGTCCGATACTCTTTTATGGGCATTTAACAAACATGATGGTTCCATCTCGGCCAAATTAGTTTATGAATGCATTGTGAATTCGTTGCACCCTCCTTTTGGTAGCAGGCTACATACATTCTTATGGTCTGGCACGCTGCCGAAGAAAATTGGATGCTTTATCTGGCTTGTATTGAGGAACAAAATACTTACCTGGGATAATCTCCAGAAACGTGGTTGGTATGGACCGGGTATATGTGCTCTCTGCTATAATGATCAAGAGTCAGTTCTGCATATTTTCTCCCACTGCACTTTCTGGAAGAATGTCTTGTCCCACATATGTGATCAGTTCCATATTTCACCTCCTCCACGAGCTGCTACTCTCGGCCTGTTCATTGAACAATGGATTACTAGATTCACGAGGTACTCTGCTCATTGTTCTATCCCCTTCCACACGATGTGGGCCATTTGGAAAGCTCGGAACTTATTTATATTTGAGGGGAAGAAAATGTCTGTCCTGAACATTTTGCACCAGATCAAATATTCCATGCAATTGTACAGTCCTCCGGTTGTCAAAAGAAAAAAGATCAGAGAGATTGGGCCTTCTCCATGCATAGTCTTTCCCTGTGGATTTTTTGATGGGGCTTCTGCAAATAATATAGGTGGTGTTGGATACAGCCTATACCTGAATGAGTCACACTTCTTCGAGTTTGCGCTGGGGGTGGGAGATAGCACCAACACCAAAGCTGAACTACTTGGCTTATGGGCTCTTCTACATACATCCCATATGATGGGGATTCCCTTATACCACATTTTTGGTGACTCTTTAGTCATCATCAACTGGGAAAAGGGATCCACTGCTCTCTCCCCACCTGAACTTTTCCACTGGTGCGGGAAAACTAGAAAGCTCATTTCTTGCTTTCCTAATTTGTCATTCAGTCATATCTACCATGAACACAATTAGATTGCAGACCGCCTCTCTAAAACTGTTCTCTCCTTGGCTCCAGGTTCTGGCTGCTTCTCTGAATTTACTGAGGACCACTTGGTCACTCATGGGACTTTTCAGCTATTTTGATGCTTGTTTGGGGAGCTTACTCCCTTTATTTTTGATTATTAGAGGCCCTTGGAACGGGCTCTTTTAGTTTGCTGCTCTGATCTCTTTGGCCCACAGTAGATATGGTTTACCTGACAGATCTGCTATATGATGAGACAGTTTACTGATGGGAACTCTTTCTCTGTTTATCAGCTATAGTCCCTCCGGCTGCTATTGATAGTGAGGTGACTTTCCATGTATAAGTTGCATACTTCTCCTAGATGTAACCCATTCTTGGGTAGGCACTATAGATGCCCTTTGATTCTTAATAGAATATCAAGGACAGGCTTTTTCCTTCCCGAAAAAAATATTATTTCATGGTTTTAAAAAATAATATAATTATTAAGTGGTGAGAGGGCTCCACACTTAATACCACCCATCACATTATACTCCACGCTAGCACCTCTCCATTTGAATTAATTTGAAACCATGCCTTAAACCAAAGTTTGGGTGCTTATTACACTTTAAAAGGATTGCATTACTCATAGTGACATCATGCCAAGTCACTTTCCACTTAAAAAACAATTACTTTTGACTTTTTTACTCTTTTGGATTTTATGCAATTTGTCATTTTTTAGCATTAAAATGCCACTTTGACACTCTGTTAGCTGAATGATGACTTTAGGGATGCTTCGACCGGCTGAAACTTAGTAAAAGTGGACCCTGTGGTAATGATGCTGCTTTGGGCTTGAAAATGAGCCCAACCACGCCAAAAACGGACTCTGTATGACACTTTTATTACATTTTGAAATTTTCCATTTAAACCATAAAAAAAGGCTTAAAAAATGAAAAAAATTATTTTTCTCGGAATCCAACGAAACTTTAGGGGTATCTAGTACATGTTTATACGACTCAATCGAAATGCCTAGCATGACAAAAAATACTAACACGAAGGCTCTAATAACCTCCCAAGGCCAAAACAACAAGACAACTACCCTAGCTTTGGAGGAGCGAGTGAAAAGCTCAGAAACTATTGGTTGTTTCTTCAACAGCCAATAATAACCAAGGGAAAAAACACTTTGGGCTAGTCAGTTTGATTCCCAAGTCGGGGAAGCCGAGCCTTTTATAAAAAATAAAATGCTAGGACATTTTTTACAATCTCCCCAAGGGGGTATGAACATGTATTTACAAAAAGTTCCGAACAGAATCCCAAGAAAAGGCTGGAAGACTTCTGAATTCTGATCATGAACAATTGTACTTGTTCAATGCTCTGGCGGCTCACTGAAAAATCCACTAAGTGCAAAATTAGTGGATAACACTAACAAAGAGATTAGAAAGGAAAGATCACACCTAGTTTCTTCCAATGTAGCCAATATACCCTTCCTTGACGGTCTCTTGAAGTAAACTTTGAATGTAGTGTTCAACACTAACATTCAGCAATAGAACTGGTGCAGGTCGGATCAATCACAACCAACCCAACAAGCACTTACAGGATCTGGTCGCTCCTACACTTAGCAGGGTTACAAAATTTAGCCCTCGGCCAAATTCAGCTCTAAAATTACCTCCCCGCAACTTCTTTCCCGCAACAACTCTTTTGGAACTTTGTTTCCGCAATAATTTTTCCGCAACAGGATTTCCGCATACGGGTTGCGGGATGCAGGATGTAGGTTGCTCGACCAACTTTCCCAAGTTGTTCCCCCGCAACTGGTCTTCAGCAAGCCTTCTCTCGCAACTTTTACAACCGTCCGATCTGTGCGGCCTTCTCCACCACCATCGATCTACTCCTTGATGCGGATTGCACAGATCTTTGTAGATTCGTTATCGTCCTCGCAACTTCCATTGCGGATCTCTCCTGCCATTGCGGATCTCTCCTGGACCATCAGATCTTTTTCTGCAGATTCAATCCTCGCCGTCCATTCTCGACAAGACACGTTAATGGAAGACAATCTGTGTTCTGCGCTGATTGATCAAAGGATCGATCAATCTAGCCTTCGATCTTCACGATTCATTAGCCTAACACTTCTATGCATGCATCTATGGCCTATTTCAACTATTCAAGCAACGATTTAATGCGAGAATCAACAATTTCACAGAAACACACAGATGTTCAGAAAAATGCCGAAGTCGGCTCTTCACGGATACACCGTTCAAACAACACATGCATATAGGCTAACAACACTGCAAACACATAGCTAATCCTTCTATTAAGCAATAGAACAAACACACAACTCGACTCTCCTTCTTCAGTCTTTTCAAAATATTTACAAATGGAATGAGACGCAGTTCTGACCTTCTCTCTGCAAATTGGAATTCTAATGCTGAAGAGCAGAACCCCTCCCACTTCTCTAACCTTCCTATTTAAGCTAAACTGTTACCTCCCCCACCGAGTGGTCTTGCAACCGAAAACAAACAACTACAAAGCATGATGAAATGTCCCTGTCGCAACAAACAACTTGCGGCTTGATCTCCTCGCAGGGAGTCATGATCCACAATCATTCCTACCGGCGTTAACAAACTATAACTCAGCAAAACAACCAAAAATATGCCACAACATGTGACCAACTCATCACATTGCTGGCATGCCACGATACTCCTGCATCAAGAACTCCAAAACAATAACCTCACATATGCAAGAATGAACCCATAACATTTCAACAAGCCTTCAATAAATGTTCAGCAATAGCTCTCAAAAGTTATACACACTGTCAACAACCATTACAAATAGGAGGAGCCTCTCTTATTTAGAGATCGAGGCTGAAAAATTCCTCAACATAAAATAATAATATCCAAGGCTAAAACCTTAGATCTATCCTAGGAATGCATAAAGAACTAATATCTCCTAACTAACTTAAGTGACAAGGCAAACAATGTATAAAATAGTAATGAACAAATAGTGGCTATGACACATCTCAATCTCCAACAATGTGAATCCATAGAGCAAATATGTCTCCTCAAAGTAGGTGGTTGACCATGTGAATTAGCTCCAACATTCCTCAAAACCCTCCAAGGAATCGATCCACTAGACAACCTCCAAATATGTGCAATAAAACCCTCCAAGTGGCACATATGGCTCCTCTAGGTGAGATGTTCTATCAATAACATGAAAATATGTGCCATGAAAATCTCAATTGATTGACTGACCCACTAGGATATGAGGTGTAGTCTCATAAAGATTGTTCATATGCTAAATATAGTCTCTGAAATCTAGGACATCTCCTCAACAACCTCAATGACCTTGTCTCCAAGGTGTTACAAACCTCCAAAAATGTGCAAATGGCTAGTTCCAAGGAAGAAGGAATCAACCAACTAGATAGTGGCATCAATTGACATAAAAAATCATCATAATGCATAACTAACTCCATGGAGGAAGGGGATGGTCCCATCACTCAAACATTAAGATCTAATAATGTGTGAAGTGCTTCATCATATGTGCTAATAAGGGGGAGCACTCCACTAAGGGTTGTCCTCCATGTCATCATAAATCAATCCAAGTGTCAAAATCATGCACATAAGCATATGTGCTAATAAGGGGGAGCACTCCACTAAGGGTTGTCCTCCATGTCATCATAAATCAATCCAAGTGTCAAAATCATGCACATAAGCAAGGGTGCTCAAGTAGTAGGCCTCCAATCAAGTCAAAGCAACATAAACTAGCCATGGAGAGGGATAGAATCACTTAGAAACATGTGTACATGAGGAGTACTCAACTAGGATCATGAGAAAATGATGTCAAGATGCTAATCCAATGCCAAGTAAACCCAAAAGTGTGTTATCACCAACCTTGTAGTTGCCTATGTGAGGTGGATCCAGGATGGATGGTAGAGGGGCAAGCAACTAAGGATGTGGAACCAAGACTGCCTCGACTCCCAAATGGATGGTTGTCATGCCAATCAAGGTAGTCTTCGCTTTATGTTATCTAAGTCTAAGACAACAACGGGGGAGACCCAGATCTACTTCCGATAGGAGAGATCAGACCTAGACACCAGATTAGATCAAGTATGGCTTGAGGTACGTAAGGTGTAAGGTAATTGGAAACCCTAGATCTATGGATGATAATACTAAGTGGACTTGGGCTTTGGATGAGGGCTTCAGTCTTAAGAGGGTTGATCCAAAGTGAAATACAAGTGACCTATAGGGGTAATACTAGATCTAGGGTTGAGATACTAGTAACTGATGAAGATAACCGCTGTCTTGGAAAATGTAACTGAGACAGGGTGAGTAAGGACAGAGTTGGGACTGTCTAGTACCAAAGGGATAGACTCAGTGAGAGATATGACAATGTCAGATTTCTTGAGTCATCAAGGAGCAGTCAACTTTCAGGGGAAAGAGGTCAAAAGAGGGCTAGCGCTATGCTTGGAGATCAGTGCCTGTTGAGCCTTGGGTAATGGAGTCAGTATCAGCACAGCGTTTAAGTGAACCCACTTGGGATATGCCCTGATCTATGGACCCAGAAAAGTGTTTGGCCCGAAAGATTCAGGTTACAGGGAAACCAACAGAAGGAGGGCTAGCGCTAGGGTTTGGAGAGGCATATCTGCAGATCTAGGACAACCAGGAGACTATCAGCTCAGCATTGGAGAAGGGATGAGATTAGAATGGCCCAATCTACAAACCCAAATCAAAAAATTTCAGGAAAAATCAGATCTGGAAAAAGTCAAAATCTGATGCAGGAAGCGAGGATGCTGAAAATCAGTTTTTCAGATCTAGGGCTACCTGGCAGGAACTAGCTCAGCGTTGGGGGTGTTCTGGAATGAGGGAGACCTGATCTACAAACCCACGTGATTATTTTCTGAAAAAAAGTCAAATCTGGAAAAAGTCAAAATTTCAGTAGGGGTGCTGTGGTTTGAGGAGTCAGAAAGTCAGATCTAGGGAAAACTAGTCACAATTTGGACAGCGTTGAGGACAATTTAGTGAGAAGGATGCCTGATCTACAAAACCAATAAATGGTTTGTTCAAAGATCAAGCGGTTCCTCGATTAAGTATTTTTTGGATTTTTATTATTTAGGAGTTTTTTAGAAAATTTGAAGAAAAGCAGGTACAATGGATTGAGATCTGAAAGAGAAGAGACTTACCTGTTAGATATTACCTGGAAATGCTTGTAGATGCCTTGATGATGATGATCCTCGCCATCCCGATCAATTTTGGAAGATTTGAGTGAGTTCTAGGACCAACGTAGTGCCCCAAGCGACCAATGCGCCCCCCTATCCTGCACAAGCAAACTTCAACAGTATCAGATTCGTTGTATCATGAAAGAAAAGGCTAGATCTAAAGAAAAGTAACAAGGTTTTCATTAGCTTCATAGATCACAATGAAGCTAATGAAAACCCCCTGATACAAGACGAAAACAATCCGAGCGAGTTGAGGCCCCCCTGCAAAAACGCTCTAGCTGAAAACACCCTCCTGTAGACAAGACAAAGATCCTGAAAAAAGGTATAGATCTCACAAAATATTCCGAATGCTAGGAAGCAAGAGATTTTTCAATCACCACCGAAGAACATCAAATAGAAAGCAGATCCAGAAAATATCCACACAAAAATCTTTCTATTAATCAGATCCAAGAGCCAAAGACCCTTTACAAATGAGAATCTCTCTCCTTTAAATAGAAATGAAAGAACCAAAATCCTAACCACTTTCAAAACGAGTGGCTAAGATTAAAAGATAAAATGTTCCAATCAATGGTTGAGATGAGTTCAACATACAATACATGGATCAATATAACCATAAAGTACCAAAGTGGACTAGATCATCCATAAAGAGGGTACCCCAATCAACAAGAAATAAATGAAGCACATGGTGGGTCCATGGAGTGTTAACTAACTCCCTTTGGGTGCCCCATGGCACAATAAAATAGTATAATATTTTAATTTTTTGACTTTGTGCCTCCTTGAGGAAATCGTGAGCCTCCCAAAAGCTCCAGAAAATAATATAAAAATTCCTAAAAGATAAGTGTGGGGCCAATCAGGTACTGCAACTGCTGGAGAAGGTGCGGAGGACATCACTCTCATCATCATGACTCATCCCATGTCATTTCCTTACCTCAGTAGCCCAAATTTGATTTCTTCAATGCCATTTAATCATTTTTTAATCTACTTTAGGAAATGTGAACCTGCTGAAACAGCCTCCTAGGGTGCCTGCGTTGTCCAACGGATCCCACCAGGCTCTCTGGGATGGGGGTACTATGGTACAATCAAGTGGCTGCACCCCCTATGCCCCATATAGCACCCTAGGAGATCCAATAAAAACATATCCCTGCTCAGACACATCATCCTATGAAGCAAAATTGCATCAAAAGAGTAAAATGAGCCTGACCATCTCTGCAAGTGCCCGGAACTGAAAATAAGCTATCTCATTAGACTCAGAGAGTCCAAATCCATCTAGGGTGTATACTCATACTCTTTCTAGGTCTCTATATGATCATCAACCATATCCAATAGACAATATAATCATTTGTAAATGACCAGATACCAATAATATAACTTAGACTATCATCCATCTGCTGCAAGTGCTATAAGGCTAAGACATGCTCTACGAATCATTTAAGCAACAATCACAACAAGTAGTAGTCATTTCATTGGCGGTATATCAACCAAATACATATATAGGGTTTTATTTATTATTACTCAGACCAGACTTTCAGGACTATACTTACTTCATAGTTGTAGTCAATTTGCTAGTGAAGGGTGACGGCTAAAACTGACAAGGCTTAGGGAAAACGATGACTTCCTACTTAACATCATGACACTTTGGATATGGCAGGGAAATGCTCACTATAACCAATGTCGAACAAACAACAACACAGGGAATGGTAGTGCCTCACAAATGGTTGAGTTGTTCAGAGAGTGCTTATTCAACTTAGGCATCATGTCTACATCAAGTTTGATCCAAGTTCATTAGGACCATCAATTTTATTTCCATGGCCTTATTGGCCTATATGACCCTTTGGGACTTCACCAGTGCTTAAAAGCACAGAGCTAATCGCATCTTTCATTCGGGACATATTCAAATTTATAAGGTCAGCAATATTTGGATATAGCATATATTTAACCATTGCTTTTGGGACCTTTTCTTATACCCTTCAAGGGGTATTTTAGCATTTCATTGCTCTTGCCCTTTTTTTACATATGTTAAGAAACACAGTTTAGCATTTTCATTTTTCATGGGCGCATATATAACATTTTCCAATACAAGTTGTACATGAGCTTTCAGTTTTAGCCAACAACATCTCAAGTGACCAGGGGGAGTTCTGCACAGTTCCAAACATCGAGACAACCGACCAGAATGATTTAGGCATACAATCCAACTCACCAAAGGCAAGTTTTGTCACCAACTCAGAGCCGAGACACAATATAAACAGGGAGGATTGTCCAACAAAGGTTCTAGCGGGAAAAGGTCCTCCATGCCACAAGTCAAGTAGTAAGTCGGGTTTAAAACAAAACTGGAAGGTAATGGATGGGTGGAGATAGTGAATGATGAAGCCAACACTAGCAAGCCAAAACAATGGTGGGAATGACTACCTCTATTCTCCCTGAGGAGGGTAAAACCAACAAGTATAGATCAGGAACTTCCAAGTCTAAGTAGGTGTTGCGGCCTAATTCACACTTTAAGATGCAGGAAAGTCACAACCTGCTATGTGTGTCCTTGGGGGCAAGTGAGAGCTGGGGACCACTGTCACTACAATCCACAACTCCTCCGTTTAGGCAAGATCCCAACAGAGCCAAGGGGGGTAGTCCCTATGGGAAAACTAAGTTCCAGGTTTATTAATTAATCACTGATTAATTAAAGGGATCGTTTAAAAAGAAAGAGGCTAAGACCTTATATAAACAAGACCAGTGCCTATTACAATGGAGTCTAAATATAGATTGCGTCTTTATGAACTTTACAAATAAAATTGAAATTTTAATCTGCGATTAAACTATAGCTTCGGTGTTTAATAATGAAACATATGAATAAACAATATAATTGTAAACAGTAATGAAATAAAACAAATGTATGGACAATGAAACAGATTTACAAGATGGCAGAAAATTGTTATGAATGAAGATTATTGAACCAGCAGTAAATTTAAAGTATGAAAAGATTTTAAGCAGTTACAATTCACCACATGATCATTTGCAGAATTGAAAGTAAAAAGATGTAACTGAGAAGTAAAATGCTGGAAGTAAAAGTTGTAGTGCAATGTTGGAGTGAAAGAGTGCTGAAAATGGAAAATGTTGTAGAACCGGTTTTGAAATGTCTCTTGGTTTATTTTAGTTGTTTTTATTAAAGTTTTTCTTCTTGGATTTAAGTTTTAGGACCGGTGGTGTGACTACCCCGATCTAGAACTTCTCTAGTCAAAGAAGGAATGCTGTTGCGCTCAACAAAGTGGGAACGAAGCCCACCCGTAGCTCACAGGTCAATCCCCAAT
>LPNX011101653.1:240394-267938 GCA_001517045.1 Pseudotsuga menziesii
GAGGGTTCAGGGTTTGAACCCCTTTTGAAACGGTTGAAATTTGAAGAGATCCCGGGCCTATTCGGGCATCAAATCTCCTTCATTCATGCACAACCTGTCATAAACCAGCGAGCTATTCTTCGCTGGAAATCACAGAAAACACTAAAAAATTGTTGTTAAAATATTAGTACAAAATTTACAAATTTACATAAAAAATTCTGAATGTGAAATATTGCAGAAATAAGAGATTTAAAGGGCGTTTCCAGCCACCTAAACAGTGTTTAAACAGCAGAAATATAAGCCCTAACTAATATATAAAAGGTTAGGGCCCTAAAACAAGGGTTATATTCACTATACAGTGAAATAAACCCCTTTTCAGGAAGGCTGAAAGTAGATGGCCGAATTTAAAATATGCCGGAATGAAGCTTTTGGAGAGGTCTCCTTGATTGGTCACCCTGCAAAAAGTCTAGATCTGCAAACTATCATAAGGCTAGTGGAGAATATCTAACACTTCCTGCAAAATACTTTGAAAGACAATGTTAGATCATTCACAAAAGAAAGTAAAAGCACTTTTACTCTCTAATCTCTCCACAAAATACTTTGTGGAGAGCTAACTAGACTAGTACAATAAATGCAAAACTAGAACAATACACAAGTTACCTCAAGAGTAGCAGATCATAAAAGAATTTGCAGCATAGTGTCCCTCCAAAGAAATTTTTATTAATGGCCCAACAAGGGCAAAGCTTCCAATACAAAGTATAGCAAGAAAATATGAGAGTAAGAAATTTTCGGCAGCATATCAATTGCATGAATGATCATGATAAATGAGGGAGTGAGACCCTCATTATATAGTTGAGGCAATCCCCAATCTCTTGAAGATAAATGGCTGAGATTAGATCTAGATCTAGGGTTTAATCCCTACCATTAGATCTAGGTATTTGGCTTTCCATTCTTCTCAATTAATCCACACCTTTGGATTAATTTTTAATCAAAGGCCATAATGTTTAATCCATGTCCAAGTATTCTCCATCTTTAGATCTAGGTCTTTGGCTAAATATCCACCATTAGATGAGCTCTTAGGTAAAATAATAAAAATGGAAATAGAGTGGGCCCAATAGCATAGGCGCCCCTTTAAAATGATGGAAAACCTCCAAATTTGGCTTTGACTTCAAGATAGAGCCCTTCTAAAATGACTAGCGCCCTTCTAAAATAGGTGACGCCCTCTAAACTTGTAGCGCTTCCTCCAAATTTGGTGGCGCGCTCTATAAATTTGGTGGATATTCATTCATATGGCGGCCTCTAAATATAGCGCCCCTCCAAAAATAGCTAGCGCTCTCAAATATATTAGCGTCCACCTTTATTTTAGTGGCGCTCCTCCAAAACAGTGGCACTCCTCTATATAAGATAGACGCCCCATTAAATATAGCGCTTCCCTCTAGATTTGGTCGCGCCCCCTTTAAATTTGGTGGAGTCTTCCCATGTAGCGCCTTCATTCTTGTGCTAGCGCCTCTATTTAGTAGTGTGGGCGTCCTCTTATAATAGTGACGCCTCCATTGAGTTGATGGCGCCTCCATTTAAGCTTTAGCGCCCTCTTATATTTGGGGGTTTTACCTTTAGAGCTAGCGCCCTCCACTATTTTGAATAGCGGATTCTCCATTATGGTGAGGGTTTTCACAATGTGACGTCTCCCCTTTTCATTAGCGCCCCCACTTTGGATTTGGGCATAAAGGCTAGCGCCCCACTTAGACTTAGGTTTTAACCTTAGCCAATGCTCCAAAAATTAAAAAATTATCCTTTTGACTTAGGATAAAATACATTCACCTTAGATTAAAATTTTCAATTAAAATTTTTAAATTTTCCTAATAATGACTTAGGAAAAATTTAAAAAAAAAACTTGAAAAATTAATATCTAGGCCATGGGGGCGGTGAAAACTTTGGAATAAGTTTTCCTAGGCTTAGGAACCCCAAAACCAACTTACCATGGCATTTCTTGATTTTTACTTCAAAATAAAAAAATGTGAATTTTGACTTAGGGAAATTAATTAATTCCCTAGGAAAAATAGACCTTGCTTAGACAAAAATGGTCTATCTCCTCAACCACTCATCAGAATGACATGGGACTCGAAGCAGTGGCTTAGGGGGTTTCATAGCAATTAACTTTGCATTCATAGCCCCTATTACAAAATGCCATGCTTGAGCAATTACATTATTACATCAAAAACTGAGTTAATTAATCACCAAGGGGTGAAATTAATTAACCAGAAAAAATAAATAAAAATACAACAACACAACGAAACTCCGCAAGACTCTATACAGATGCCTAGCATGGTCATGAATCACACTTTGAAACCTTAGCCACCTCATGGAATTGACTGGTAGAACGCCCGTCACCACTTTGGAGGATTTTGAGTGAAAACCAAACCGATTAAACTCGTTTGTACAACAAGATCAATTGGAAAGGGCAAAACACTCGATGAGGGGACTTCCCTAACAACCAGTTCCATGGTGTGGCATCCGTATCATATGACCCACACTAGCACATAAAATTACATTAACTTTCCCACGCAGGGGAGCGGACATTTCGTTTTACAAAGAGGCAATAGCCCTGCAGAAGTGAAAAATCCTCAGATTTTTCCAAGGTACAATCATGTACATCCCTATGTACATGGAGTTGCCACCTAGTTGAAATAGGTGAGCAACAGTAGGGACATCAATACATAATACAAAGTACATCCAAGTCCATATAATTATGACCGCCAGATCATGACACTTCATGTTAATACATGTCACAAAGACGAGTATAAGAGCAATGATAACCATAACACAATATAATAAAAGCTGAGTCATAATCATGCATATAATCCATCTGAACCATCATCTGTCCAATGAGAAAGTACTGATATAAATCTGGGCATCAATAACTGCTCTGTAAATGACTAAATGGCTACATCAGTCCTCAAATCTAAGTGTCCTGAGACTCAGTCCTGACATGGGAGAGTACAATAGTCCATGAATAAAACAATGATCCGTCAAAATTGCTCATCTCAGCATCTCATATGTAAGATATCTGGCTGAAAAATGTACTATATCTGAAAAATAGAATATGGTAGCCTGGCTACTATATATGTGATAACAAAGTGCTAGGGAAGTCCTCAATAACATCCATTTGTCATCAAACCATATCCACTTATAGCCAATGTGATGGCTATATCAACAAAAATAACCATGGGTAAAGATGAGACAACTCTCTCTCAATGATAATAAAATACATCAAGAATGAAATCATAACACTGAGCTATAGAATGTGATGTAGGGAGCTCCATGATCAAACTAGGATACATCCATAATAAAACACTGAGACAACCATGAGATGCTTTGGAGTAAACAAGCAAAAAATTGTGTAATATCAACTCTTCTCTAGGCACCCCACACTCTTTAGTGATGATGGCTAGCAATGTCATAAGGGAATTTTCGAGGAAAGTATGTGCACTAGTAACATTGCCCTTGTGTCCATCAAGTGCTCCATCAAAACCATCCCACAAGCCTCTAACATGTGGGATGAAAATGACAAGTGCAGCTAAATTATGATGAAAATCAAAAGGGGTGTGATGAAAAACACAAGGGGTGATGAAAATCACAATTATCATGATCAAAATCATGATTGTGAGACCTCAGACACTATGAGGGGTAACAATGCTTATTTTGATTTCACAGTTTGCACCAACCTTGTAGTTGCTTGTGTGAGGTGGATCCAGAATGGATGGTAGAGGGGCAAGCAACTAAGGGGTTGAACCAAGACTGCCTAGAATCCCGAATGGATGGTTGTCACACCAATCAAAGCAGCCTTCACTTTATGTTATCCTAGTCCAAGACAACAACGAGGGAGACCCGGATCTGCTCTCGATAGGAGAGATCATACCTAGACACCAGAACAGATCAAATGGGGCTTCAAGGTACATAAGGTGCAAGGTGAATGAAAACCCTAGCTCTAGGGTTTAAGTACTAGCAACTGATGGGGATGAACACTGTCTTGGGAAACGTAACTGTGACAGGGTGAGCAAAGACAGAGTTGGGATTGTCTAGTACCAAGGAGACATACTCAATGAAAGATGGGTAACTTGAGTTATCAATAAATATTGGCAAAGAGAATGGGAGTAAGCTCAATTTAGGGCTAGCACTAGGGATAAGAGATTAGTGCCTTTAATGCATTGGGCAATGGAGTCAGCATCAACACAATGTTTCAGTGAACCCACCTGGGATATACCCTGATCTATGGACCCAGAAAAGAATTTGGCCCGGAAGACTCAGGTTACAGGAAAACCAGCAGAAGGAGGGTTAGCGCTAAAGCTTGGAGAGGCAGATCTGCAACTCTAGAGCCACTAGGAGGCTATCGACTCAGCGTTGAAGGGAAATGAGATCAGGGTAGCCTGATCTACAAACCCAAGTCAGAAAATTTCAATAAAGATCAGATCTGGAAAAGTCAAAATTTGATGAGGGGGGCTAGGAGGCTGAAAACTAGGTTTTTAGATCTAGGGCAACCTGGAAGGAACTAGCTCAGCGTTGGGGGTGTTCTGGAGTGCTCAAGCCCTGATCTATCAGCCTAGCCTGTCAGATTTCAGAAAAAGTAAACTCCGGAAAAGTCCAATTTTCAGTGAGGGTGCTAGGGCTGTTTCAGTCAAAAACTCAGATCTAGGTCAAACTGCCATGAATTTGGACAGCATTGAGGGTGATTTGGACTGTGTGGGACCTGATCTATCCGTCTGTGAAGTCAGAAATCCGAAAAAGTCAAAACCCTAGCAGGTCAAATTTTCAATGGGGGTTTATGCAGTTTTCTGGCTAAAAATCAGATCTAGGTCAAACCAGCAGGAATTTGACCAGCGTTGCAGTATATTTAGTGAAGGGGAGGCCCGATCTATGAAACCCAAAAGTGGTTTGGCCAAAGATCGGATGATTCCCAGATTTAGTGCTTTTTAGGGTTTTTAGTATTTTAGGAGTTTTCAGAAAAATTGAAGTAAAGCAAGGTACAATGGATTAAGATCTGAAGAGAAGAGACTTACCTGTTAGATCTTACCTGGAGATGCTTGTAGAAGTCTTTAACAGTGATGATCCTTGCTATCCCGATCAATTCTGGAAGATCCAAATGATTTCTATGAAGGATGTAAGCCACAAGCCACCAATGCGCCCCCTATCCTGCATGAGCAAACGTTTAGAATATCAGATTTGCCAATACAAGATAAAGAAACCAAATGCTACAAGAAAATAAAATGAAGTAATCATAAATCATATTGAAACTAATGAAAACCCCCTGATCCAAGACGAAGAAAACCGAGCTAGTTGAGGTCCCCCTGCAAAAACGCTCCTGCCAAAACGCCCTCCTGTAGGCAAAACAATGACAGCAGAAAAAATATAGATCTCACAAGAATTTCCACAATGCTAGAAAGCAGAAGACTATCCAATCACCATTTGAGAACATCAAATGCAAAGCAGATACCGAAAATATCCACAAAAAAAGTCTTTCTATTATTCAGATCCAAGAGCCAAAGACCCTTTACAAATGAGAAGCTCTCTCCTTTAAATAGAAATGAGAGAACCACAATCATAACCGAATCCTAACCACTTTCAAAACGAGTGGTTAAGATTAAAAGATAAAATGTTCTAATCAATGGTTGAGATGAGCTCAACATACAATACATGGATCAATATAACCATAAAGTACCAAAGTGGACTAAATCACCCATAAAGAGGGTACCCCACTCAACAAGAAATAAATGAAGCACATGGTGGGTCCAAGGAGTGTTGACTAACTCCCTTTGGGTGTCCCCATGGCACAATAAAATAATATAATATTTTAATTCTTTGACTTTGTGCCTCCTTGAGGAAATTGTGAGCCTCCTGTTGTCCGCCGATTGCACACCAACAGCAGAAATCAATTAAAAGTTGTCTCCTCACTTAGGAAAGTGGGAGAGGTGTGACCTTGGGGGCAAGCACAGAGCTAGGTATTGTCACCTACTCCTAGCTCCTCCGTTTAAGCTAACTCCTAACGAAGCCAAGGGGGGTAGTCCCTACAAAAGAGTTTTTATGGCTCTTAAGTTGTTAAAGTGTTCTTAAAGATTGCGGATGTGGATGGGTGTTGTTTAGGAGTTATTATGATTTGAAGGTGTTATACTTGTTATAAATGTGACACAAAATCAAAGAGCAATCCACGTTGCAACAAGTGATTAAAAGATAAGTTTAAATTCTAGATTTTAATTAAGCATTCAGTGATAGCAATTATAATAAACCATTGACAATTGATCAAATAATATAATTATGCAAATTAAAACAAGGACCAGTGCCTTATGGAGTCAATGAAGCTGAAATGCGTTAGAGAATTAAACACACATCTAGAAATTAAACCAGTGAATGTTAGATTGTGCGAGTGCTCTTGGTAAATTTTAAGGATTTTAAAAATGATCTTGCTTAAGGTGTTTAGGAAACCTAACCGGAAATACTTTCAGTGGCTCCGTTCGAAGACATGACGGACCTGTCTGGAATCATAAGCTAGGTGTTTAGAGAATTTAACCAGCAATTGTCCAGATTGGGTTGCTCGACGCCCACACTTGGAATTTGCCCACTACCTGAGTATTTATCGAGACAACGCCGGTGCGTTGGTTATGGGGTGAAAGTTTTATTATGTTATCACTTGCAAGATTAACAAATCCGATCACCGTTCTAAGTACAAGTCCAACTTTTCAGGGTTGGCAGAGCATACTAGGTGAGGGATAGCAATGAGGTAAATTTTAAGTGGGGAAAAGTGAGTTGGAGAGATTTTATTATTATGGGCACATAGTTCAACTCTCCGACAGAGAGTGCTCTTGACTTTGTCTTATGACAGAAGTTCAAGAGACTTTAATTAATCTATATGCTTTATGCAAGGATAATGCAGTGGGAATGCTCTCCGACAGAGAGTGCTCTTGACTTGGGTTATTGCAAGTTCAAGAGACTTTGGTTTCTTTTTAAAAGACAAGTAGATTGTAAATGTGGAAACCAAATGATAGCTCAAAAAGATTAATAACAAGATTAATAACAATGACTTGAAAGAAATTAACTTAGTAAAAATAAGCTAAACTAGCAACTAGTGTTCTAAGCATGAAATGAAACTACTCTAAGCATGGTAATAACCAAACAAAAGGACAACACAAGGCTCTTCCCCAAATGGGGGGAGGAAAACACACAGTGTGGGAGGCCTTATCCCACTTAGCCTTATTTCATTAATACTTTACAAGATGAGGGAATTTAGCCCTTTGAAAATGAAGAAAGTGACTAATCAAGAGAACTTGGAGCCTTATTATGACTTGTACAAAGGAGAATGATTTTTTGAGATTGGATCCTTTTCTTGGTATGCTTCTTAGTTTTAGCTCTAAATCTTTTGGATCTAGCTTTGCTTGCTCTTTCTTTGCTCGATTTTGCTCTTCGTTCACCTGTAAATAAGAGCTCTAAACAACAGCTAGTAAGAGGGTTAGGAAACCAAATTTTAACTTATGACTCGGAAAGATGAAAGTGAACAAGATGCCAAGTGGTTAATGAGATAAACAAAAGCCCAAAACAGTAAAACAAAACCAAAAATCAGACCTTGGAAATGAGAGGAAAAACTTGCCTTTTATGGTTCAAAATGCACGTTTTTCAATGAAATGACTTGAAATTTTTTGAGAAAGAAAACTTAAAGATTTTTTCTAATTTTTAGGCTAATTTCCATAATTGGAAAATAGCAGAAAAATGTCAGAAAATCAGCAAAAAACAACAAGCTTAAATTTGCACGCTTTTCGAGAAAAAGATGAAAAAATTAAAAAAAAAATTTTGAATTTTTTATTTATTTTTAGGCTAATTTCCAGAATTAAAAAATAGCAGAAAAATGTCAAAAATTAGCAAAAAAGCAGCAAACTTAAATTTGCACGTTCTTCGAGAAAAGGTACAAAAAACTTGAAAAAATAATTTTTGGAAATTTTTTGAAAAATTTCTGATTTTTTTAAAGAATTTCTAGAATTGAAAAATAATGAAAACACATAAAAACCAGGAAGCCTAAAAGTGGAAAATTTGCACGTTTTTCGAGAAAATTTGTGCACGTTTTACAAAGCAAAAAGAAGTTAAAATATTGACTTTTAAGCACTAGTCTTGAAATTTCCAGCTAGCTGAAAATATGCAAGAAATAGCGGGGAAAGAGAAGTGGCACGCAAAACAATGCGGCAATTGGGAACAAACCCTAAAGTACTTCTCAAAACAAAAGCTTGGCAAACAAAAGAATGATGGATTTACAAATTTGAAATGAGACAAGGATCTTAGATCTAGTAAAAGCTAAAGATTTTAAAAAAAATAGATCTAAACCCAACAAGTAGATCAAAGTATAAATTTTTTATCTACTTTAGCCAATCATAATGCAAGATCTAGAAATGTGAATAAATTGAGAATACTTGCAATACTTGGAAAGCAAATCAATAGGATAAAACCTGTAAAAATGTAGATCCGCTTTGTAGTAACTAATGTAACCAAGAGATTTTTTTTGAAGTTTGTAGTTTGATGGATGAGGCAAGCAAGTCTTTCGTTTCTCGATTTCTTAAAGTAGAAGCCTCCCCTAGGCACCTGTAGAATGAATGCATAAACCAAACAATAGCTCTTTTGTTTGGGAGAATACCTGAAAGCCACAAAACTTAAGAGAAAAGCATAGATCAAATAATATTGTGCTAGATTGTTAGCCTTCTAATCACAAGATCATATACTTAAGAATCAAAAGAAATGAGCTAAGAATGGTATCACCTTGAACAAGATGAAGCATGGCACACAAATAACTCCCACATGGACCTCCAAAGTCTTCTTGCTTTATTCAAATTCAAAAGATATTACAAATTTTTCCAGAGTGTACTTGCACAAATTCTCCATCCGAATAGAGCTAAAGGAGCCTCTATATATACAATGAATGAAGAACCCAAAACCCTAAAACTAGAAAACCAGACCTAACCGGACTGGCCACCACTGAGAGACTGGACCTAAAGAAGATGAGTTGGGAGTGAGGGGAGGCCTCCACCTAGGCAAGGCGCCCCCACTCCAACCCTAACCACTGCAAACAAGCCACAGAAGGATCCACACGTGTGGATGACGCCCTCCTGCTGAAGAGGGGCGTGAGGATGAAGAGGGTCGTGGACCATCTGATGAGAGGCGTGGGCTAGGTAAGGAGTGCTGCTGCTAGGTCTGGAGGAGCCATTGCTAGTGTTATCTTCAGTCTTTACCTCGATCAAATCATCAAACCAATGAGTGCTCTCCATCTCATCCAATTCGGGAGTTTAGCTGGAGACGACAAATCCGTTAACTGAATATAACTTTATTGCTCACTGAATGCTGATTGAAGCTGAGTTATGATAACTCCAATCATCATAAATGCCCATTGAGATGTCATTTAGCCTTTTATTTCACTGAATTTGGATTAATTTGGAGAGTTTTAATTTTCTCCAAAATAATCATTTTTTAATAAATAATCATTTTTTCCCCCAAAAATGATTTTTTTGAGAAAATGAGTATTATGTGTTCGATTGATGATCTAAAAGTTGGATTTGACTGGTTGGCCGATCAAGAATGATTTTTGGCTTAAGGTTAGAGCCTTCAATCACTGAAAACGGGGTCCGGATGACTAATTTATTACAAAGGGGATTTTTCCAATTAATTTATGGAAAAATTAATCAAAAAACTTAGGGAAATAATTATAAAATTAAAAATTAGCCACGCAGCCTCTCAGGGAGGAATTCCCAGGCACTATCCCCAGCGATACCGGCCGTTAGCTGGTTATGCGGTCTAAAGGTCGCTGGTCTTCTTTGTGGCACTCGGTGGGTTCCCATGCTTTATGATTGGTCTCAATTTCTACTTCTGTTAATGGCCTCTGAGCCGCTTTACTTTCTTTTGGGTCGGTGATAGGTAGCATTTCTGTTAGGAAGGCTGTTTGGGGCCAGGCCGGGCTATAGAATTTTTTTGTAACCGGTGTTTTGAGAACCAGGCATAGTCAAGCCTGCTTTTCCTTTTGTCTCTGCAAGCAGTTTCCATCTTTTTGGGCTGAAGGTCATGTTTTTTCGACCAAAGGATCAGCCTCTCTTTGTAACATTTTTGTATCATAATAGAATCTTTTACTTACAAAAAAAAATAAAAAAATAAAAAAAATTTAAAATTTAAAAAATAAATTTTTAACTTGTTTGGTAAAAATTTTAAAGGTCCTATTGACTTAGGACATGACCATGCTCTATTCTAACAATACCTAGTAGGTTTATAAACACTTAGTTGGGCTCTAATAACCCCCCAAGGCCCAAAATTCAAAATCGGGTATTCCAGCTTTAGAGGAAGCGGGAGAAAACCTCGTCAATTATACTCGGCTATAGGCAAAGCATAATTGTCAAGGGCAAAAAACTCCCTGGAATACCTTAGTTGAGATTCTACGTCTTAGGAGACCGAACCACTCAAAATACCCTACTAGCACATTTTATTACAAACCCCGCGGGGCCATGGTCATAATTATTCAAACAAAAAACTGACTAGCCAAAACTGGCTAGACACAAAGGCGGATCATCTGTTACACTGGAATCAAACATTTGTCATGTTTGTCAACCGACGGCTCCTCAGGTAATCCAACTATGGTACAAATAAGTGGATAACACCTCCCAAAAGCTCCAGAAAATAATATAAAAATGCCCAAAAATAGGTGTGGGCCCAATCAAGTGCTGCAACTATAGGAGAAGGTGTGGAGGACATCACTCTCATCATTATGACTCATCCCATGTCATTTCCTTGCCTCAGTAGCCCAAATCGATTTCTTCAATAGCCATTTAATCATTTTTTAATCTGCCTCGGGAAACGTGATCCTGCCAAAACAGCCTCCTAGGGCACCTGCGTTGTCAAATTGAGCCCACTAGGATCTCTAGGATGGGGGTACTATGGTACAAACAAGTGGCTGCACCCCCTATGCCCATACAACGCCTTAGGAGATCCAACTAAAACATCTCCCTGCTCAGACATATCAACCTGTGAAGAAAACCTGCATCAGAGAGGAAGAATGAGCCTGATCATATGTGCAAGTGCTCGGAACTGGAAATAAACTGTCTCATTAGACTTAGAGAGTCCAAATCCATCTAAGGTGTATACTCGTACCCCTCATAGGTCCCTATCTGATCATCAATCATATCCAATAAACAATATAACCATCTGTAAATGATCAGACACCAATAATAACTCAGACTATCATCCATCTGCTGCAAGTGTTAAAAGGCTAAGACATGCTCTACAACTCATTCAAGCAACAATCACAACAAGTAGTATTCATTTCACTAGCGGTACATCAACCAATACATATATAAGGCTTTATTTATTATTACTCAGACTTAGACTTTCAGGACTATACTCACTTCATAGTTGTAGTCAATTTGCTAGTGAAGGGTGAAGGATGAAATTTACAAGGCTAAAGCAAAGGATGACTTCCTGCTCAACATCATAACACTTTGGATAATAGAAAGGGAATACTCACTATAACCAATGTCAGACAAACAACAACACAAAAAATGGCAGTGCCTCACAAATGGGTGAGTTGTTTAGAGAGTGCTTATTCAACTTAGGCATCATGACTACATCAAGCTTGATCCAAGTTCACTAGGATCATCATTTTATTCCATGGCCTTTTTAGCCTATATGACCCTTTGGGACTTCACCAGTGCTTAAAAGTATAGCTAATTGCAGCTTTCATCCGGAACATATTTATTTTTATAAGGTCATCAATATTTGGATATAGCATATTTTTAACCATTGTTTTTTTTTTGGACCTTTTCTTATACTCTTCAAGGAGTATTTTAGCATTTCATTTCTCTTGCCCTCTTTACATATGTTAAGAAACAAAGTTTAATAATTTTCATTTTCGATGGGCGCATATTCAATATTTTCAATACAGGTAGTACATGAGCTTTCAGTTTTAGCCAACAACATCTCAAGTGACCAGGGGGAGTTCTGCACAATGCCAAACATCGAGACAACCGACCAGAATGATTTACGCATACAATCCAACTTACCAAAGGCAAGTTTTGTCACCAACTCAAAGCGGAGACGCAATATAAACAAGGAGGCTTGTCCAACAAAAGTTCTAGCGGCGAAAAAAGGTCCTCCATGCCATAAGTCAAGAAGTCAATCGGGTTGAAAACTAAACTGGAAGGTAATGGATGGGTGAAGACAATGAATGATTGAGCCAACACTAGCAAGCCAAAACAATGGTGGGAATGACTACCTCTATTCTCCCTAAGGAGGGTAAAACCAATGAGTATAGATCAAGAACTTCCAAGTCTAAGTAGGGACATCAATACATCCAAGTCCATATAATTATGACCGCCAGATCATGATACCACAAGTTAATACATGTCACAAAAATCAGTATAAGAGCAATGATAAGCATAACACAATATAAAAAGCTGAGTCATAATCATGCAATATAATCCATCTAAGACACCATCTGTCCAATGAGAAAGTACTAATATAAAACTGGGCATCAATAACTGCTCTGTAATGACTAGATGGCTACATCAGTCCTCAAATTTGAGTGTCCTGAGACTCAGTCCTGACATGGGAGAGTAACAATAGTCCACTAATACAATAATGATCCGACAAAATTGCTCATCTTAGCATCTCATATGTAAGAGATCTGGCTGAAAAATGTACTGTGTTTGAAAAATAGAATATGGTAGCCTGGCTACTATATATGTGATAACATAGTTGTTCTAGTTTCCTTAAGGAAGAGGATGCAACTTTCATTGTATATACTCTTCCATGTTTTTTCTGTTGTTGTTGATGTAAATAATTGTATGTGAATAAAAGAAGTAATTTTTACAACAACAACAACAAAAAATTGTCGAAACCTCAACTCTGAGTAATGAAAAACCTACAACCATGTTCTAAGTTTGATAACTTATCAATTTTTGAAGCGAAATAATAGACTTTCAATGATGCACTCATCCTATAATGAAACCACGAAGTGTCAATGCCAAAATCCACTAATGTTATCCATGAACTGTTGATGTCGAAACGATCAATTTTTTTAAGAAATTCATTTTGGGTGTTAACAATGAGCATTGTTTCACAATAGTATATACTCCCCGATATACTGCGGTGCTTATTTCAATGGAGGCTTCCACGAAGATAGTAACCCCCTGATAACAAAATGGTTGATTGGTTACAAAGTGATTATGTTTGCTTTCTTGGCCTTCCCCTCCCTCTCATGTGTGGCTTGTGTGCATGCATGTGTGAAAAACAGTAGTTAGATGCCTACCTTGTGGTGCCTTGGAATAGCTTCTATGACTATAAAGCCTCTTTCGCTCATTATCCCACAATGGTTGGGAGGACTATTTCAAGCTAGTATATAAGCCCCGATATACCATGATCCTCATTCCCTTTGGGGCATCCACAAAAGTAGTTTCTTCCCTACTAACACAATGGTTGGATTGTGGGGTGATTATGCTTGCTTGTGTGGACTTTCCCTCCCTCCTTTGTGTTTTATGTGCATATGTGTGAGTACGTGCATGAATAATAACTATTGGATACACCTATCTTGTGGTATCTTGTAATAAGTTATATGACTATAAAATCTCCTTCCCTCCTATCCGACATCGGTTGTGATAACCCCCAATATACCATGATCCTCATGCCAATGGATATGTCCATAGAGGCATTGGCTCCTCCAACTAGCATAATGGTTGATTCAATGCATGGTGATTATGATTTCCTGTTTAGCTTTCACCTCCCTCATCTATGTATCTTATATGTGTGTGTATGTTTGTGAATAAAACAAGAAAAAGAATAGTTGGATAAACTTATCTTTTTCCGTTTTGTAATAGCTTCTATGACTATAAAATCTTGTTACCCCCTTTCCTACATTGGTTGTGAACACTACTTTGTGGCAGCAAATAAGCCCTAGTATACCATGATCCTTATGCCAACACGGATGTCAACAGAGAGGTAGTACCCTCCCTACTAACATAATGATTGAATGGTTGTGGGGTGATAATGCTTTCTTTCTCTACCTTCCCTTCCCTCCTCTATGTGGCATTTGTGTATGAGAATAGTAATAGCTGAATACACCTATCTTGTAGAATCTTGGAATAGCTTCTACAACCATAAAATATGCCTCCACCCTATCCCAAATTGGTTGTGAGAACTGGTTCATGACAACATTTAAACCCCAATATACCATGATCCTTATGCAAACAAGAGTGTCCATGGATGAAGTAGCCCCTTGCTAACATAATGGACAATTGGTTGTGGGGTTATTATTTATTCTTTCGTATCCTTCCTCTCCCTCCAATGTTTGGCATGTGTGCACGTATTTGTGTGTGAATAATAACATGAATAGTAGTAGTGGGATATGCCTATCTTGAGGCATCTTGGATTATATTATGCAACTATAAAATCTCTTTACCTTCCTTTCCTTGAATAGTTTTCCAACAATATGATTTAGTTCATTAGAATAGTTGTATAATTTTAGGTGACATAAATATTTGTTTGGTGACCCATCTATTTGTGTTGCATTTGATGCCTAAAGGTCAGTAACAACATATTATATTCCTATTTGTCCCTTGAATATTATAATTTCTCCCCAAACCCATTTTATGCATTATAAGTTCTTTTTAGAAAGGAACCTCCTTTGTTAATCTCAAGTTTCATTTGCTCATGGAAGTGAAGGGACTTCATTATTTTACAAGACCTCAAGGAATTTTTCCTAAATAATAGATAAATAAAAATTATTATGTTGTGTTTCTTATAACCTGACTCAAATGTTTCATGTGTAGGGGTTGATGCACCAGTCACTCAATCTTTATTGGTTTATATTCTTCTAGCTTTGGTTTATGGTGGTGTACTTCTATATCGTGGTCAAAAACTTCAGGTAGTGTCATCTTCAATGTCTAGCCTCTAGTGGTTCATCTAGATGTTTAAGGATAATAATTGCATACATGCTTAAAATAATTTGGTGGAATACATAAAAAAAAATTTGGCTATCTTTCATCTATGTGATAACTTTTTTCTCTTTCTCAAAATAACTATTAAGAATTAACGATCATCTACAAGTATATGCTTGGATCTTACGTATGCCATTTCAAAGTTCATAAGATTCACTTGAATTTTGTCACATTTGATAGCTTGTAGTAAGCCCACATGGACTTCCACCTTCAGTGTGTGTTTATATCTATGACAATTCATAGGCTACAAAGTTATTGACACCATTTATATTGTTACCCCTTATGTTTCATGAGGCCTTAAAGACCTTGTACAAGCAGGTTGTATTGGAGTCTTGGCTTTATGGTTATGTCTTTTTCTTGATGCTTGTTGTGCATGAATTATATTTTGAGGCATCATGGTTTGATTTGGAGGTTTGGATCTCGCATATGGAGGTTTTTCCTAAGGACGTTGGTTGGTCTAACACATTTTATGAAACCCTTGGTGCAACTAGTGGAGAGGGAATCCATCAACTTAGGGTTTCCCTAAGTTTCATGATCAATAATTTCTCTTTATGATGTGCTTGGGTGGATACAGTGTGATGGTAAAGACTTCCTAAGTTTTTTATTGATAAATTTGATGATGAAAGACTTTATTATCTGGTGTTTTCCCTCTTGGAGTGGTGCACCCTCACATTAGGGCACTGTCACAAATCAATTTAACTATGTTGACTCCGGGGATAAGGGAATACAAGATCCTAATTGCATAATAATAATCTTGAAGGCCCACTGCACCAAGGTCTGAAATGTATGACAAGTAATGACATCAATAGGGCTCAATAACGACAAGGGTAGTCCCTATGCTATTATGCCATTGTCTGATCCAGCTGAATAGTGAGATGATCCTCTAACCATTGATAGCATCTGATGATATATTACATCTAATATAAGGACTAGGCTCAAGAATGTAGTCTTCCTTGGAAAAAATGAGAGGAAGATCCCATCCACAAAATATGTGATAACAGGTACCAATGATGACACAACCTTAGCTTTGCTGCCAGGGATTGTCCATAGACCCAATGGATTTGCCACAATAATGCTTGGTTAGAGCAATTTCCTCCTAAGTTGTACTTAGTTGGATTTCAAGTGAGCCGACAAGGATTTGAACAAGTGTACTTGTTTAGATTCAGAAGTTCAGAGGTCCTTTTAGGCTAATTCTGTCCCTTTTCTATTTTTTGCATGTTCATACCCCTTGAGGGAATTGTAATAAAGTGATGTAGCATTATGACTTTTTGTAACAGACTTGGCCAATTTAGACTTAGTCATCAAGACATTACCCTAGAATGTTTTTCCTTGTTAATTATAAGCTGCTTTTTAATGACATATAATTTTCGAGTTTTTCACTTAAATCTCCAAAGCTGGAGTAATTCTCTTGGTGGTTAGGCCTTAATAGGTTATTAAAGTCTAGGTGTCTATGTATATTTTTTTTCTTTTTTTCGATGGAATATTTCACGGGAAACCCTCAGGTACTTCCCCTCATTTCGAGGATGGTACCCAAGGTAAACCATTGGCCCTGATTAAGGGGCCTAACCTGGTGGGGATTATTGTCGCCTAAAGCACGCTTGACCGCAGAAAAGTCTCCCAATCGCTAGGTGTGTTCTAAAGTGGAAACTATGAGTTTAGAACCCACTGTCACCTCGATTCCTAACTCCTTCGCTTAGACCCAACTCCCAAAAGATCAAGGGGGGTAGTCACTACTTACTAAGTTTGTTAAAGGTTTTAATTAGGAGTTAAGATTTATTAAGGTTTACTTAAGTTTAATGACAAGCAACCATGCATAGATGCAACAATTTTCAATGACATGCAAGACCTTTACAAGTGATCAATACAAAGTTAAAGAATGTTTCAAACAAATCTAACAATTCCAGTTCCTTAAGTAATGGGCTTTGGAGTCAATAAACAATACTTGTCAATATAAACACAAAATAAACAATGAGCTTGTAATGAAATGAATCCCAAATCTTTAGAACATTCAATGAAATAGCTTTCTCATAAAAAACAATCCAACATGAATGAGATAAAATCAAACTTTGAAAGTAACTTGCTTTGAAAAGTAAAATGCTTGAACCGGAAAACGCTTTGAAAGTAAATATGACAATGAAACAAGAGAGCATAGTTTTGCAAATGGTCCAGTAAATTATAGTTCATTTTAGGTCTCACTTGAACTTAAGGGAATTAATGTGTGAAACAAGACATGCAAATCCTAGCTAATGTGACTACCCCAAACACTTATCTCTTTCGATTTGAGAAAGATTGTTGGGTGCTCAACAAGAGAACACGAGGTTCCCTTCTAGCTCCACAAGTCAATCCCAAAGATTGTTGGGCGTCCAACAAGATGACACCAAGTGCCACGAGGCTCCCAACAACCTCTACCCCTCTAGCTCCATAGGTCAACCTTTCTTTTCTCACTTTCTTATCAAGATAAAAGTTGGGTGCCTATTAATCTAGCCAACTCAAATGTTCTCCCTTTCTTATCACCTAGGGTTGGACCAACTAGCAAGGGGAGTGAATACGGGGCGAAGATTGGGGCAATGTTTGTTGTAGTTTGAAATAATTAATAAAAGAAATTTAACTATACTAGCCAGCACGATATTACAAGGATGACAAATCCAACTCACTTGCAAGGTGTGGGAACAAAAGAATAAATTGAAGCAAAATAAGAAACTAACACTAGCCTCATAACCCACTTTCCGAATGGAGAGGGTGGAGCAAAAATAATCTTGCAGAAATAAAAACAAATTATTCTAGCCCTTCTTCTATTGCTATGCAAGGGTGGGAAAGCCCAACTTCCTTTGTTAGCAATGAATGACAAAACTTTAAGAAAATGAAGGTTTAACCTAGCCACACAACTTTCTTCCTAGTGAAGAAATGGGATAAGCAATGAAAGTAAGTGAAATACTAAAATAAAAATTAACTAACTAAAGCTAGCCTCTCTTCACTTGCAATACAAGGGTGGGCAAGGCCAACATCCTTTTCATGCAAGGGATGGATCAAAATGAAAATAAACTTATAATACTCTTGAAATAAAAGAAGAATCAAGTTCAAGAGACTTTCTTGAACTTGTTGCAAATGATGAAATTTCAGCACTTGAGAATTTAGGGAAATGAGTGAAAGAGAAGAGATTTGACCCCTTTGAACTATGGACTTTTAAGTGGTGGCTTTTGGGAGTCCCTTGCACAATTTTCTGCCCAAATTTTAACAGAGTTTCCCCTTGTGCTGCTAAAAACTTGCAAAAAACAACAAGCACAAAAACAATAAAAGATGACCAAAATCACTTTGGGACACCTTGCATACAAGTATGAAAATTTGTACAACATTTTATAAAAAATTTACAGAGTAAATAACTTTAAATAACTTGTAAAAATGAAGATTTTAACAAGATCTAATGGTGCTTTAAAGTGATAAAATAAAATGCAGAAATTTTATGAGAAAATGGGTGAGGAAAGAGTGCTTCTTGCTCTTCAACTTGAAGAAGTGGGACATCTAACCAAAGAATCCCACTATCCACTCTAGATAAACCACGAATTGAAATATTTTGCTTCACACAAACAAGAGGTGAGTTTCTAACAATGACTTGAAAAATCATACTATTCAACCAAGAAATGCATGAACTTTTCAAGTACAAGGAAGAAAAACTTATAAAATCTACTACAAAAATGTAATAGATCTCACCAAGCAAAACAGTTTGCTTCTTGGCCTCAAATGGCATATGATAGCAATGGAAAATAAGAGGACACTTTCCACAATGAATAACACACCCAATCTCCCCCAAAGAATTTTCTTTATTAACCACAATGGTTGGAAATTACAAAATGGTTCTCAAAATGACAGCAAGAGGGAAAGAATAGCAAGATTGCTTGAGAAAGAAGAGAGATTGTAACCCTAATGAGGAGGAAGAGCCTCCTTAAATAGGAAAATGGAGGGAATAAACCCCCTTTGCATGCTTGCCATTTGTCACAATGAGAAAGTGGGAGCTCAAAGAGGGGGGCACACTTCTCTTGGGGGCACCTCCTAGGGTCAAAAATCAAATAGAAATGGGGCGGAAACCCCTCTCTAATGTTTTTAATCTTTATTCTAGGCCCAAATGAGGGGGACCACCAAAGTGGGACCCCTTACTTTGGCTTATTTTTAATTATCTCAATTTCCATGAAGAGGAAGAGCGCCCCCCTAGGGAGGCAACTTCAAACTTGTGATACACTTGCATGGGGGGGGGATTTTTGCCTCTAATGTCACCTTAGGAACATAACTTGACTTTAGGAAACGATTTTTCCACTCTCTAAGTGACTTTACGCACTTTCCAAAAATTTGTCATTCTAATTAATGGCCAATTTTCCTAGTTTCTTGGACTGACCTAGGAAAACATGCCCATAACCTTAGCAAAACTTGTCCAAATGACGTCAAACTTAGTCAAAGGGTGTAGAAGGTCTCATGCAATTGATTTTGAGTACCCGACCCTATTTATGGGAAATGGGTGGCACTTAACCCTCTTTATATTACAACTTTTTTTATGTTAAGGGACATTTTTTAATCACCAAAAATTAAAAAATCCTAGGCAAACTTAATGAAATTCCGCAAGACTGGATAATGTCTAGCATGGTAATATACAAAACTTTTGGACCTTAATCACTCCATGGACTCGATCACTGGAATGCATTTCACCACTTTGGGGGAAATTTCGAGTGAAAAACTAAGATAATTAAAATCACTGAAAACGAATTTTAACTATCCAAGTGAAAAAACACTCGATGAAAGGACTTCCCTAATGATAAAGTCCTTGGAAATCAAGTTTTACAGAGACGATCCTCATGCTGACATATCATTACATAAGGAGGTATGAACAACTGACACACTTGAAAAACTGTCAAGTGCATCCTTCTCGTCTTCAAGGTACATTGTACATGTGCATGGTACGTGGTTTCCCACCTAGTTGGTTAGGTGGTCAACACTCAACAGGGACATCGAAGGTGTCTATGTATATTACCATGCTAGTCAACCTTTTAGAGTCATATGAATATGTACTAAGGCCCCCATAGTATTTTTTTTAATTATCGCAAATAAAAAAAATCCTGTAAAACGGGTCCATTTTTTTAATAGTTTAATTGTAAAAATTAAAAATGTCATAAAAAATTTATTAGGAGGTGGATTTTGCATGGGGGTGCTCGTTTTCTAACTTAGAGCACCCGGTATACCCCTAAGCCCACTTTGAGAATAATTTGAGTGATTATTTATCACTTAAATTTGAATTCTCTTGAAAAAGGCCAAAAAACCAAATAATGGCCAAAAAGACAAAATAAAGTCAAATTTGACATTCCTAAATCAGGGAGAACTGTTATCACTCAGTTTGTAGTTGTCAACTAGAGGTATCCTATCTAGGATGGTAGAGGGTAGCACAACTAGACCAAAGACACCTTGAGGATCCCAATCACCACTAGAATAGATGGTTGTCACGCCGAAAGGGATTCTCGTCACCTTATGCTATAAGATAGCAAAGGGGGAGACACTTACTAGCCTTAAATACTAGTTAAAAGACAAAGAACTCACTTTAAAGGATGAATGGCGAAGATAGAGAGATATTTCCTTCAAACCCTAGATCTCAAAGATTTGATAGAAAGTGAGGGATAAAGGAAGGGATAATGATCTATTTGCTTAGAATGATCCCAAAATATTGCTATCTTACTACCCTAATTAATTATAGTGATCTAGGTGGAAAGTCTTAGGTGTAAAATGATTAATCCATTACCCTGGGGAGAATTTGTATTGAAAGGCGATAAAAAACCCAAGATTATGAAATAATATGACTTTGAGACTAGCTAGCACCTTGGAAAGGATTGCTTGATGACCAATATAGACCCATCTAACTCTGGTTCTATGAAGTGCCGAGAGGGACCAAATCCCTTGAGTTGCAAACCTATTTGATCCCTCTCAGCGTTTCATAGAACCAGAGTTAGATGGGTCTATATTGGTTTTATTATCTTATTTTATGGTACAAATGAACACTTCAACCCACCTAGGCTCCACTATGCTACAACACATTGATGCATGCATTCTTATTCTTATTTGTAATTTTATTTATTTTTTATGGGATAGATGGACACTTCCCCTCCACTCGGACTGTAGAAATGCACCTTCTCGGTACAATGAGTATGACAATATCAAAGACCACAAGCAATATCAAAGTCACAAATCAAGAAAAATGGACAAAACCCTAGGAGGGCGAATTGCATGTACTATGTAGGATTAGTGCCTTGGAAAATGGGAAAATGGAGTCCCCAATAATGACGCCTCAAGATAGATTTTATTGCCTAGGGGGAAAGGATAATAACCCAAATTTTTTTTGCCAAAAATCAAATACTCGTGACCCTGAGAATTTTTATAAGTTTTAGCTTAGGGTTTTAAATGTGTTTTTATTATGCCCAGGATGGATTAAATAGAAAAGACAAGATAAAATATTTGTTGACTCACTTGGATCTTAAGAGATGTCAAGAATATGATGATTATCCCCAACGTTTCACAATTGAAAGAGAGCTTTATTTCCTCCTCTCACGCACTTGGGGGATAAGGTTGCCGTGGCAGAAATCTTCAATCCACTAAGTGCATCCCTGGGGGCAAGTCTCGATTCAAGTACTGTCACTTGATCTTGACTTCTTTAGTTTAGGAAAACTCCTAACGAAGCCAAGGGGGGTAGACCCTAAGAGTTACTAAGGATGATTAAGTGTTTTAGTGGCGGTTTGTGGATGAGTGAGTTGTTTAGGAGTTTCTTAGAACTAAAGACTGAAACAAGATTATTGCAATAAGTAGTTTAAACACAACAACATATGAATTATACAATACTGGATAAGTAAATTAACTTATAGTAAAAAATTGTACGATACAAGTGAAAGACCAGTGTTGAAATGGAGTCACGACATTGCAATGTTGAAATGCTAGAAATGTGTTGCAAGAGCTCTTGGTCAGTTTTAAGTTTATGAATTAATGAGTGGATAATGGTTATCATTGCTCTTATACTCATCTTTGTGACATGTATTAACATATAGTGTCGTGATCTGGCGGTCATAATTATATGGACTTGGATGTATTTTGTATTATGTATTGATGTCCCTACTTAGGCTTGGAAGTTCCTGATCTATACTCATTGGTTATACCCTCCTTAGGGAGAATAGAGGTAGTCATTCCCACCATTGTTTTGGCTTGTTAGTGTTGGCTTCTTCTTTCACTGTCTCCACCCATCCATTACCTTCCAGTTTTGTTTCTAACCTGACTTACTACTTGACTTGTGGCATGGAGGACCTTTCCCCGCTAGAACTTTTGTTGGACAAACCTCCCTGTTTATATTGTGCCTCGGCTCCGAGTTGGTGACAGAACTTGCCTTTGGTGAGTTCGATTGTATGCCTAAATCATTCTGGTTGGTTGTCCCGATGTTTGGCACTGTGCAGAACTCCCCCTGGTCACTTGAGATGTTGTTGGCTAAAACTGAAAGCTCATGTACTACTTATATTGGAAATGTTTATATGCACCCATGGAAAATGAAAATGCTAAAACTGTGTTTCTTAACATATGTGAAAAAGGGAAAGAGCAATGAAATGCTAAAATACTCCTTGAAGGGTATAAGAAAAGGTCCAAAAAGGAAATGGTTAAATCTATGCTATATCCAAATATTGTTCACCTTATAAATTTGAAAATGTCCTGGATGAAAGCTTCAATTAGTTGTGCTTTTAAGCACTGGTGAAGTCCCCAAAAGGGCATATAGGCCAAAAAGACCATGGAAATAAAATTGAGGATCCTAATGAAACTGAATCAAACTTGATGTAGACATGATGCCTAAGTTGAATAAGCACTCTCTGAACAGCTCAACCATTTGTGAGGCACTGCTATTCCTTGTGTTGTTGTTTGTCCTGCATATGGTTATAATGAGTTTCTCTTTTCCATATCCAAAGTGTCATGATGTTAAATAGGAAGTCATCTTTTGCCCTAGCCTTGTCAATTTCAGACATCACCCTTCACTAGCAAATTGAATACAACTATGAAGTGAGTATAGTACCGAATGTCTGGTCTAAGTAATAATAAATAAACCTTATATATGTATTTGGTTGATACATCGCCAGTGAAATGAGTGCTACTGGTTATGATTGTTTCTTAAATGAGTTGTAGAGCATGTCTTAGCCTTATAGCACTTGCACCAGATGGATGATAGTCTGAGTTATATTATTGGTATCTGATCATTTACAAATGGTTATCTTGTCTATTCGATATGGTTGACGATCAGGAAGAGACCTGAGAAGGGTATGACTATACACCCTAGATGCATTTGGACTCTCTGAGTCTAATGAGATAGCCTATCTTCAGTTCCAACCACTTACAGAGATGATCAGGCTCATTTTACCTTTTTGATGCAGTTTTGCTTCACAGGATGATGTGTCTGAGTAGGTAAATGTTTTATTTGGATCTCCTAGGGCGTCGTATGGGGCATAGGGGTGTAGCCACTTGTTTGTACCATAGTACCCCCGTACCAAAGAGCTTGGTGGGCTCAGTTTGACAATGCAGGCACCTTAGGAGGCTATTTTGGCAGGTTCACATTTCTTGAGGCAGATTAAAAAATGATTAAATGGCTATTGAAGAAATCGATTTGGGCCATTGAGGCAAGGAAATGACATGGGATGAGTCATGATGATGAGAGCGATGTCCTCCACACCTCCTCCAATAGTTGCAGCACCTGATTGGGCCCACACCTATTTTTTGAGCATTTTTATATTATTTTCTGGAGCTTTTGGGAGGCTCACGATTTCCTCAAGGAGGCACGAAGTCAAAAAATTAAAATATTATATTACTTTATTGTGCCATGGGGCACCCAGAGGGGGTTAGTTAACACTCCATGGACCCACCATGTGCTTCATTTATTTCTTGTTGAGTGGGGTACCCTCTTTATGGGTGATTTAGTCCCATTTGGTACTTTATGGTTATATTGATCCATGTATTGTATGTTGAGCTCATCTCAACTAGTGATTAGGATATTTTATCTTTTAATCTTAGCCACTCGTTTTGAAAGTGGTTAGGATTTTGGTTCTCTCATTTCTATTTAAATGAGAGAGCTTCTCATTTGTAACGGGTCTTTGGCTTTTGGATCTGATTAATAGAAAGATTTTTTTGTGGATATTTTCTGGATCTGCTTTGCATCTAGTGTTCTTCGGTGGTGATTGAAAAATATTTTGCTTCCTAGCATTCGAAATATTTTGTGAGATCTATACTCTTTTTTTGGGATCTTTGTCTTGTCTACAGGAGGGCGACTTCATCTTGGGCATTTTTGCAGGGGGACCTCAACTTGCTTGGACTGGTTTCGTCTGTGACAGGGGGTTTTCATTAGTTTCATTGTGATCTATGATTGAATCTTGTTACTTTTCTGTAATCTTGCTTTTCTTTCATGATACGGAAAATTTGATATTGTTGATGTTTGCTTGTGCAGGAGAGAGGGCGCATTGGTCACTTGGAGCACAACGTTGGCCCTAGAACTCACTCATATCTTCCAGAATTGATCGTGATGGCAAGGATCATCATCAACAAGGCATCTACAAGCATTTCCAGGTAATATCTAATAGGTAAGTCTCTTCTCTTTCAAATCTCAATCCATTGTACCTTCTTTTCTTCAATTTAAAAAAAAAACTCCTAAATATTAAAAATCCAAAAAAAAATTAATCAGGGAATTGCTTGATCTTTGAGCAAACCATTTCTGGGTTTTGTAGATCGGGCATCCCCCTCACTGAATCATCCTCAACGCTTCCTAGTTTTGAATGGTTTTCCCTAGATCTGACTTTTTGACTGCTCAAACCCCAACGCCCCACTAAAAATTTGACTTTTTCCGGAAAATAATTACATGGGTGTGTAGATCAGGTCTTCCTCATTCCAGAACACCCCCAACGTTGAGCTAGTTCCTTCTAGGTTTCCCTAGATCTGAAAATCTGACTTTCAGCCTCCTAGACCCCCTCATCAGATTTTGACTTTTCCAGATCTGATTTTTCCTGAAATTTTCTAACTTGGGTTTGTAGATCGGGCCATCTTGATCTCATTTCCACCCCAACGCTGAGCTGATAGTCTCCTGGTGACTGTAGATCTGCAGATCTGCCTCTCCTGGTGGCTCTAGATCTGCAGATCTGCCTCTCCAAACCCTAGCGCTAGCCCTTCTTCCGCTGATTTTCCTGTAACCTGAATATTCTAGGCCAAATCCTTTTCTGGGTCCATAGATCAAGGCATATCCCAGGTGGGTTCACTGAAACGCTGGGTTGATACTGACTCCATTACCCAAGGCTGAACAGGCACTAATCTCCAAGCATAGCGCTAGCCCTTTCTGACCTTTTTCCCCCGAAAGTTGACCATTCCTTGATAACTCAGGTTGCTTGATACTTTCATATCTTTCACTGAGTCTATCTCCTTGGTACTAGATAGTCCCGACTCTATCCTTGCTCACCCTGTCACAATTACGTTTCCCAAGACAGTGGTCATCTTCATCAGTTGCTAGTACCTAAACCCTAGAGCTAGGGTTTCCATTTACCTTACACCTTATGTACCTCAAAGCCACATTTGATCTGTTATGGTGTCTAGGCCTGATCTCTCCTGTCGGAAGTAGATCCACGTCTCCCCCGTTGTTGTCTTGGACTTAGATAACATAAAGCGAAGACTACCTTGATTGATATGACAACCATCTATTTGGGAGTCTAGGCAGTCTTGGTTCCACCTCCCTAGTTGCTTTCCCCTCTACCATCCATCCTGGATCCATCATACATAGGCAACTACAAGGTTGGTGATAACATTTTGGCGCCGTTGGCGGGGAAGGTAGAGGCCTACCTTTGTTCAACATACCTCACTTTACCCTACGACATATCCTTTACTGGTGAATTATTTGTGTGGTTTAGCTGGCGACTCCACCCTGCGACTCTACTGAGGACCGTGCCCAACGTATTAATATTAAGTTCTTAGAACATACCATAAATCATAATGAATTCAGATTTATTTCTGAGGCACATGAAGGAATTAACCAAAAACATGATTGAAAATACAAGAAAGATAAACGAAAGGGATAGATGGAGGTCAGACTACGGGTAAGAGGATGATTTCGAGCATGACTATGGGTATGAATCTAGTTATCCCAATCTTTATGATACCCACCAACTTCCTCACCCTTGCAATAAAGATTTCCCAACCATCCCGAGTGGACCTGTAAGTCGACATGAACCTAGAAGTCAGTCCCAGTCAAAGCCTTATAGCCAAGTAACTAGAGCTGTTAAAAAACAAGACAAGCGGTCTCCTTTTGACTTTTCTGAAATATCGGGAGCACCTCATCCCATGCCAAATGATTACATTAGGAAGTTGCCCCAGTTTAGTGGAAATAATGATATATCTATTGAAAGTCATTTTGACATTCTCTGGGATTACATGGAAATTAGAGGTGCGGACAATTAAGATGTTTATATGCGAGCCTTAGGAGAATCCTTGCGAGGGGATGTTCAACTATGGTTTGATCATTTAGCACCGCAATCCATCATTGGGTATGACATGTTCACAGATCTGTTAATAGATCAATGGGGTAGGAACATTGATGATTCTTCAAAGTATGAATTCAACAATGATTATAATCAGTATATTGGCAATTTGCTTTCTCAATTAGATCATTCCTCTCCTGAAATGTTCCAAATTATGAGTGTGCCTGCAATCCATAAGAATGTTACAGAGTACTTTGAGGATAATATTTCAAAACCTCATGTTGAAATCATTAGAGGAAATTTGGGGTCTAAAATGGGCCTCCTAAGGAAAATAATAAAAAAAGCCACATCACACTACAAATATGCCATGTTATATTAAATCTAATGAAAGTCAACCTAAATCGTCTCATTAATGGTAGTTGACAACTATATTGAGTTAATGTAGAGTTAAGAGATATTGGTTAAAAATATTAATGAAATATTTAGATTCTTGTGCAGACATAATAAATGATAGGAAACTTTTGAATTTTATATTATCATTTCTTTAAGTGAATAGACTACTACTTTTTATATATTTAATAAATGTAAAACTCAAATATAGTCATTTATAATGAAAAATATAATTATAATAGTATTAAAAAAATAAAAAAATCACTATTATTTTTTAATATAAATTTTATATTAATTCATATAAAAAATATTGCATCACATAAAATAAAAAACAATAAACTATGTATATTCATATTAATTTTTATATTAATATAAACAAAATTTGTGGTTTAATGGGTAGGTAGGTAAGAGAGAAAAAAAGTAAAATCAAATTTTATTATAATTTTAGTAACATTAAAAATAGTTTTATTTTTTATTTTGTTAGTATTTAAATGTTTTATCTATTTTGGATGTAATAATTAAATATATTTATTTTTAAAATATTATTTAATAATATTAAAAATACTAAATATCTTTATTTAGTATTTCAAGATAAGTCTATTTAAAATTAAATATTATTTAGTTTTCTTTTTAAAAAATTGATTAATAAATGTTTTTAGTATTTCAAAATGC